>DWMZ01001239.1:0-17147 GCA_018249855.1 Eueides tales michaeli
AGCAAGGCAAAACTCGACGTTGAGTTCGGCAGCTCAACGTGTAATGCCTTATATTTGGAGGAAATTGGGGGATAAAAGTGATTATATGGTAACAGAGTGTCTTGACACTAGGTTCCCAAGTTCCCTCCGTCTACCTATCCAAGTTTTGGATAGAGCGTAAAGCTGAAAAAATGGTTTTATGTCGTCATCCGTTTCCGGCCGTGCCAACCCTAGTACTTCACGCTGTATCCTGCACATGGCATGGTAGGCAGAAGGAACTTCGGAACCTAGTATTAAGACACTCTGTTCTACATGCATTGCTCTATTTTCGAGATATGCCCTGTTGAGTGTGATAACATATCACCGCGCTTTGTCTCTTTTGCCGAAAGAAATGAAAATTATTGATTCTCTTGACTGGAAATCGAGCTCAACTTTGATCGAACTGTTCCAATACACCATGACGGCCGATAGTTTTTTAGTTCATAGCCTTAATTTTAATTATGCAATCATAATTTAATAACTGACTTATCATAACTGCAGTGGATCTAAACTTAAACAAAAATATACAGACAGTTTTTACTCTTATTTAATATAGAGCGTTAAAATTCAAATATCCGGCAAGGAATGTCTTATGAGTGTAAGATGGAGGAAGGAGTTTACACGTCTATTGAAGTCACGAGATAAATAATGATCCAAATGATGAATGACACCGGTGTGATAATGACTTTCACATATAGCGTAATATATTTGCATACTATTATATATACAAAAATAAGTACACTTATATAATAATAATATATCAAAACTCTGTGGTGTATGTATATAGTGTCTTCATCACACATTTAGATATAACTAAAGAGACTACGATACAATACACTGTACACTCAGTGTATACATTAAGTGTTGCTGATAGAGCACGAGTGTCTCTAATTGCTAAATGAGACTCGATAGTTAATGACGCAACAACCGCTGTTTAAACATGTTGTGTTCAAGTGTCTAATGTAGTTGAAAACAGGTTTGACATTTTCAATACACCGCAATATAAGTTATTTTCTTTCAAGTAAGTCAATGTGTTATCTATGTTCAATAATGTGTCTGTAAAAATATAAGTTTGAGAGTCGACAAAAATCTCGTAATGACACCTCGAGAGACACCTGAAGATCTCGCAAATGACATGTATTGAATTTGACAAGCGTGGTCGAGGTGAAAAAGGTATAGACGCCACAGGAGCTTTAGCGCTCCCTTCTCTCAGGCAAGTAGCCTGAATTATACATAAAATTTGAAAAAATAAAAATAATTATTTAATTTTTCTTCACTATTCGAAAATGGCTACAGATATTTAAACAACAAACATCATATTTAAGTAATGAAATCCAAAAAACCATAAAATCTTACATGAAAGAGCTTGTTTAGAAACATATAACCAACAATATGAAAATGAGGAAATTACGTACATAGTTCGCCAGCACACCGGCAATAGTTCGGCTTCTTCACGCCAATTTACACAAGATACTAGAACTTAGTTAGTTAAACTAACTATTCAGTTAGAACGCTTTGGGCGGGATTTGTGCCTATTTTATACATAAAATACAATTGTTTTTTAGCTACACGCTGTACCCCGCACATGGCAGGGTAGGCAGAGGGAACTTTGAAACCTAGTGTTAAGACACTCCGTTCCACTCCCGTTCTCCACTTTTTGCCAAATTTGAGGCATTGCGGGTTGAGTGGCGGCACTTAACGCCGCGGTTTGTCTTGTTACGTTTTAATTATTCATAATTTTCTTGAAAAACGACCTAAGAAATTAATTATAATAAAAGAAAAGGCAAATGATAAATCACAGTAAATAATTTTAAATTACAGATAATTCCTTGAGGCAATAACTCAGAGCTGATTCGCGTGCCTTTTCATACTGATTCACAAATTATAAGTAATTCTTTCGTCGTATTCAAAGAAAGCTAATTTTGATTGCATTTCCTCCTCGATTGTAGCTAATTATGGGGCTAATGCTGTAATTTGAATGTGATAAATTTTCGTTATAAATTTAAATTTTTGGGCCATCGTTAAATATTCTTAGCAATTATTTTGGTTTTTAATGTTATTCTAAGGTATTTTATATTTTGTAAAATGTGTTTATGTAAATCTATTGTTTACTCAAGATATGCGAGATAGAAAAAGTTATAGTTTTGAGTTATAGTCCCAGCGAAAGATAAATTAGGTTGTTTAAGAAATACTAGCAGGACAAAAAAAAAGTTAGCGAGATAAAAAGAGCTGTGCGTTATCTAACAACCACTCAGTAACGAACATCTCTAAATATCTTATAATACTTGTATGAGGCCTGTCGCAGCATAGGGCCTTAAGAGTACACGACAGATTGTAGGTTTGATCTCCGCTCGATATAATGATTGATTTAACATTTTCTTTTCTTTATTTTGATAGCGAAAGCGCGGCGTTGAGTTTCGCAACGTAACACGTAATGACTCAATCAACGGAAAGTGAGAAATGGAAGAGTATTAATAGGAACGGAGTATCTTACCGCTAGGTTCTTAAGTTCCTGCCTACTTTGTCATGTGTGGGATTCAGCGGGAATCTGGAAAAAAATGAGAAAGTGTTTTATGTTCACATAAAACATTTTAATATAAAAAATGCAAAAGAAAAATAAATATTAAAATTGTAAAATCCCAAATGAAATACAACTTTAGTTTAATTTTGTTAAGAATCATGCCAGTAATAATTAGCAGCTTCTTAACATGCTTGAGAGCGGTCAGTGGGACGCCGGGGAGGAAAAAAAACTAAAACTATCTCGCTTGTGACTTAAATACTGGAAATGTCCTCAAAAGTTGGGAAAATTATTTATTTAGAAAAACACTCATTCAGAAAACGTAACAGGACTTGAACCCGCGCCTCTTGGAATCCGTCCAAGGGCTCTGACCGACTAAGCCATACATTCACACCAAGCTACGTCGAAATTTATATACGTTTATTACAGCTTGTTTATGTTTATGTTGTTTTTAACCAAGTTGAACCTGCTCCTGGGTTCAAATTGCGCTCACGTTCAAACTTTTATACATTTTCTAACTTAATATTTTGAAAATATTAAAAATATTTATTAAACAACATTCTCTCCTGTCAAACGATAATTTGAGGGATTATCGTAAGTAGCGGAAACTTGTACAAATCTTACTATACAGGGGCTAACAATATTTTATTTTTTTCACGATGTATCCCGGATAGTAGCAAATGTTTACAAAAAACAGAGTAGCCCTATTTAAAACGGTATTCTTGGGCACTTATTGCAGGTGTATAGCGATGTGGCTGCGCGTCGTTTAACGCCAAGCCCTAGCCGTACCCAGTCTTTTCTTCAATTGGTCTATGTGACAAGTGACCGTTTTTTTATGGACCAACTGCCACCTGACTGGTAATTCCGTTCCGTTCCCCACTTTCCGTCGAATTTATTGCGTTGACTTAGTGCCATTGCGTGTTGAGTGGCTGAATTCATCGCTGCGCTTTGCCATTTTAGCCGAACGAAGAAATAAAACATTGAATATGTAATTTGAAAATATTAAATATTTCCTTTCTTTCAGTGGGAATTGAACCCGCGACCAGTCCTTTACAGACACAAGCTTCTGCCACTGGGGCACACGATAGACCTAAAATTGTTATTATTCAATAACTTAATTATACTTGAAATTACCGAAGGGCCCTTGATATCGAAACACTATAACGCTTGGAACTTAATATGCTACGACAAAAACGAGCTCTTTGATAATTAATAGGGAGATATCTATAATAAGTTGTTATTATTTTTATACTTGCTTCACGTATGCTAACATATATATCTAAATTATTATTATAAAAGTTAAGGGAGGATTCATACTGACGCCGGTAATGGTTGTTTTACAGTCAGATCTCTTTTTTCTGTATGAGAAATATTCTTTTATGAGTGATTTAATCCGGATCGTCTTTTTTAACTTAATCGGAACGATAGTATGAATACTCACATTGTTTTTCATATAAGAATATTTTTAGCAAAGTTTTTACAGCATATTTAAAGTACGGTTTAAATTGAATAATCAATTAAGTAAAACCATTTTATTGACGTCTGTAAGAAATCTTCTATCAATGTGAAAAAACAAATAGTTATATTTTCTGTCAAATTGAGATCGTCATGGCGCTAACACGTTTACTTAAATTGAGATTATTTAGTTCCTTTCTGTATCCCGCACATGACAGTTCTTTTCGGTCGGCACTTTCCGCCGAATTTGAGGCATTCCGTGTAAAATTTCTGGCATTCTTTCTTGAGTGGTGCAACTCTGAAACCCAACATTGTTACCAAAGCGAATATTTCTTTAGGTTCCCCTTCCTACTAATCCAAGACTACCATAATAACAATAGTGTGTGATATTAAATACTGTTGATGCTCACCCGTTACGCTAATTCGTAATGGTTATATATTTATTATAAATAATATTTTGAGAAGAGCAACTTTTGAGTTTCTTGCCAGTTTTTTTCAGCAGAAACGTCTTATAAACCGGTTGTGGCTTCTCGTAAGACTGTCCCTACAGATATTTCTATGTAACTGGACGATTCAAAGTGCTTGCAACGACCTAATTGAATAAAGAATGTTTTTATTTGATTTGTTATATACGTTAAGCTGTTACTTCCAGTTTCTCTATATCCTCGTTCTTTACAATAGTTAGACAAGAGGACATCTTGTTAGTGACTATTTAAGAATTCTTCACATAGCGACGGTGCTGAAACTTTTGCACAGTTTTGGCCCTTTGTGTTTTTTACGGAAACGGAAGACGTATCTATAATTTTAAGACTTTTAGTTCTAGCTTTACTTTAAATTAAAATATTATTTTTTGCAGAAGCTTTGAGTTTTTTAATAAAATATTCAAATGGAACTTTCATTTCACGGGACGGGAGTAGTATCGGTCCAGGATCTTCCACCAACCCTTGCTGTGCGTATGGCTCCTAAAAAAGTACCAGGTCGGGCGCGTAGGTGTTCTGCTTGAAACTGATCCTGGTGTTTTTTTTATTCACTGTTGATTCGGAGTAACTCCCAGTCCTCCGCATAGTGTCGGGTGTCCTCTTCAAATATAGCCGGCAGTACGTCTCTGAATGACTGTATTGTTGACATCTTCCGCAGGTCTCCCCTAAGTAATCGTTGACCACCATCACCTTCTTATTCATTTACTTTGGCTTTTACCGTCTTTTATATAAGCCTAACCTAACCTAATTATAAACCTTGAAGTTGAAACTTATGCATTTAGTAAGGAAGAAGTTTATTATGCCAAAGTAAAAAAAAGCTTCATGCTGTATCCCAGATCCTAGAGCCACCATTTAAAGTCCTTGAATTAGAGTAATTTCTTTAATATAATTACTTTAATGCCATCGTCTTTTAGGTGACTTTGGATTCTTGTCAGCCACAAAGTTTGTGGAACTTGGTACTTTTCGCAGTTAGTTGATCTAGGTTAAGAGAAGTATATCTTTCACTACTAAACTATACCATTAACATCATCCTATTCAGTGGAAAATATTTAAATTTATATTTTTAATTTGGATTCATTCATATTTATGGTAATTTTAAGTTATAAAATTTTCTCTACTAACTTCTTTCTTCTTGCAATTATCAAGTCGTATTGTAAGAGCACATGCATTCAACTGTACGCAGCAGGTTGTGGGTTCAATCTCCAATTTAGAAAATGAAATATTTAATATTTTCATTTCAACGCTCTGATATTAAGGCAAAGCGGAGCGTTGAGTTACACCACTTAAAACGCAATGCCACAATTTCGGCAGAAAGTAGGAAACGGATGAGTCTTAAAAGAAAGAGTGTCTTCTGCTAGCACGTGAAGTAAAAAAATAGGTCTTCAAAATAAACATGCATATTTTATTTTATTTTTATTTATCGTATTCTATACATGACATATAAAATATCCATCTAAGTCAATAGACATATCTAACCCAATTTAGCAATAAATAATTAAAAGACCACCACTTTCCACGTCAAACCGAAGCAGCGCATTTGCACCTTGTCACACTTCCAACAAGTAGGTTAAAAACGCTCCAAAAAACCTCATTAAAAGATAATATTTCGCACTGCAGTAACGAGAGTTATTATATAGAAATATCTGAGCTGTGAGACTCAAAATGTACTTTCTGTTTGAATATAACTTTTAATTAGCATGTTCTTGTAAAGCAGGTTGTTATATAAAAGGTTTATAATGTAATATGTACTAGGTCGTGAGACCCAGAATTGGTTAAAATTTCAATGTCAGAATATATGATTTGGAGTTATTCTTGTAGTTGGTAAAAGCTGATATCTCTGCCTTAAAATAAATAAGAGCCCTGTCGTGTACTTGTAAATGCGACAGGTTGTGGGTTGGAATCCCGCTCGATGAAATGAAATATTTATTATTATGCTGTTAAATATTTAATGTTTAAATTTCTTCGCTCTGGTAACTAGGCACAGTGCGGCGTTGAGTTCAGCAGACAATGATTAAAATTCGGTGGTAAGTGAAGAATTGAACGGAGTGTCTTAATACTAGGTCCTAAATTTCTATATGCCTACCCTGCCATATGCGGGATATAGCGTGGAGCTGAGAAAAAAAATACAATAGTGAAAAAAAAAACAAAAAACACACTTTATTGAAAATGAGTAAAAAATAAAAAATATATATATTTTTAATAATCAGCAATGTGAAAAATTGGGTGGTGCTTTTTAAGTGATTTATTGACACTATGCATAAATCGTCCTTTATGTGACGAAAATATGTTTTTTTTTTAGTTTTTTCGAATTATTATTTAGTTTCAAATTTCAAATTTTCCAGACTTATCAAGGACCGACCCGATTTTTCAAGTTAAAAAAATGCCCCGCTAAGCACTTGGGGCCGTTTTTTTTTAGGTTTGAGATAGTAACTTTAGTAGCTTTATATATTTGATAAATTGTTTGACGCTCAATAATTGAAGCATATAATTTTATTTATCAATAAAATATTTTAATTTGGTTAACAATGCGTTAAAAGTTTCCGTAACAAGCATACATAGATAAATACGACCGAAACTAAAGAAAGCTAGTACAAAATAGAATAAACGATATCTCAGCTTCACGCTGTATCCCGCACATGGCAGGGTAGGCAGAGGGAACTTGGGAACCTAGTGGTAAGACACTCCGTTTCACTACCATTGCTCGCTTTCCGTCGAATTCGAGGCATTGCGTGTTGAGTTGCGGAACTCAACGCCGTGTTTTGCCTTAATACCAGAGCGAAGGAACGAAAACATCAAATATTTAAATTGAAAATATTAAATATTTCATTTCCTCTTGTGGGGATCGAATCCACAACCTGACAGTTACAGTCACTCTTGTGCCGCTGCGCCACGACAGGCCTCAGAATAAACGATATCATATTTACTATAACTATAACATGGTACAAGAGAGTTCAACTAATATACATCTCATGGCATATATATTTGGCCTTGTCAGTAAAGCGCAGAGATGATTGAAGTGTCAATTGGACTTGGCATGAGATATAAATTTTACATGTTGTATATCTTCAGCTTAGAATGTAAATATGGTAATAGCCTATTAAACAAATTGTCAGGATAGCCAATAACGGATGGGTTACCGGTTTGATTCCCACTTTAAGAATTGTTTTTAAGAAATTCTATATAATCAGAAAGTTTTGTAAACTTAAAAAAATATTTGTATTCTCTACAATATAAAATTTAACAATATAGAATTTAGGCCTGTCGTGGCACTGCGGCATATGCGTGTGACTGTAACCGACAGGTTGTGGGTTCGATCCCCACACGAGGAAATTGAAATATTTAATATTTTAAATTTAAATATTTATTATTTTCACTACTTCGCTCTGGTAACAAGGCAAAAAGCGGAGTTGAGTTGAGTTCCGCCACTCAACACGCAGTGCCCCAAATTTGGCGGAAAGTGGGGAATGAAAGTGAAACGGAATATCTTAACACTAGGTTCCCAAGTTCCCTCTGCCTACCCTGCCATTTGCGGGATACAGCGTGAAGCTGAGAAAAAAATGTATAAAATTAAATAAAAGTCGATTTTTTGTTAAATAATGCTTACACCTTCAAAAAACATATTTAGCGGGTTTACATAATCAAATATACACACACATATTTCTTCCTTAACCTATACTTACAATAAATCTGTAGCCGATCATTGTATATATAATATTATTATATTAAAAAAAAATATTAAAGGAAAATCCATTTATTATGTAATAGAGTCCAAAATAGTAATTTTAAAACTTTTTTCTGTTTATCTGTTTGTCTCCATTATAAAGTAGTTTAATTCAAGCGTCGCTAGTATTATATGTAAATTTATCTATCTATAGTGCTGTCGTGGCGCAGAGTTGCAAGCGTGTAATGCGTCAGGTGGGGGATTCGATCTCTAGTCAAGTCGAATCAGAACGGAGTGTTTTATCACTAAGTTCCCAATTTCCCTCTGACAACCCTACCGTGTGCGCAATGTGCAACAAGAACGGCCGACCAAACATTGTTACATTTTTGTTGAATATACTACTGTCAGTATTTTATTTGCATTCAATTTTAATAATTCTATAGAGTTTTTATTTATAAAAGCGAAATAATTATCTACTTTACATTTATGCCTGTTAACAGCTTATACAAATAACAATGTTACAAATAATATTATTTCCGGAAGCAAACATCCACAATAAAAATACCAATCAATAAAAATATCAACTATAGACAAATATGTGACAATCATAAAGACAATTCATAAGAATATATTTGCGATAAACCTATGTTGGGAGAATACTAAATTTAAAAACACTACTAAATTTAAAAACGTATAAAAATTTGAACGAACTTTCCTAAGTGTGGAATAACACTTTAAAAATAGTAAAAACTATGTTGCGAGGTTGAAATAACTAATAGAATATGCATTTATTACTTGAAAAAACTGTGTCTATCTGTTTGTCTGTTTGTATAGATACATATATCTTATAAACTATTGACTGATTGAATGATTTTATTGTCGTTTAGCTATTAGGTATGCATGGACAAGATCTGGGTTACATTTTATCTCATTTGATGTAGAATCGTAAGTAGAAATGTAATAAAAATTGTTGAGCATGACGAATATTTTCTATTGACATATAAAAATAAAAGAACTGGAACGTCTGAAGAATATTCATAAGATTCAAGCTAAATTATGAGAAATAATGAAATAGCCCGTCAGTGGAAGATTTTCAACGTGCTAGGCATTTTTCAGTGATATATAAAAGTTATGGATCAAAAATATGTGATGAAAAACTATAAATAGACCTGTCCTGTTTCCTAAAAAGGGAAAAGAACAGTATGTGTGAAAATTATACTATATATGTACATCTAAACGTAGGAATGAAATGTTGAAAAATTTTAATATTCTATGCTAGTTTTTCGAGTGTATACCCTTAGGTACTTAAACTACACACAAACAATTTAGAATTTTGTGTCTGTCTGTCTTTTTGTGGGTCCAAGATGATCTTTGAAAGAGCTGAATTGATCAAAATAATGAAACATGTTTCTACGTAATACGACAATTTTTCAAATTTTGTCCTTGATATGATAATTTTTGCGAGCAAAACGAACTAAAAATTTAGAAACATTAAAATTACGATTTATTAAGTATAGATAACCATATTAAAATTATCAACCAATTTTGCTCTAAATTCTTTGAATAAAAAAGTATTGAACAAAACAGTAGCAGGCGAAGCCGCGGCGTATTATAGTATAGATATAGCTTTGCAAAACTTCAAACATATTTAAAATCGATTGATAATCTATAAATGATATTTATTTTATATCTGAATAATTGAATTTCTGAATTATTTCCTGAACTACTACGTCGTATGTGTTTATATATGTTGTTTGTTGTGCCACAATGGCCGCAGAGTGCATCGTTTAAACTCTATAGCGTACAAGCCTCGATGAAATAAAATAATATATCTTTTTTGTTATTTACTAACAAATATTTATTATTTTATCCATCAATTTCTCTTAAAAAATGTATTTCTGGCAATATTTTTATGAAATAAATTGTGAACATTTGCGGTTTCATTGATATTGTATGGGAATTTAAATAGATATATCGTTGGATGGCTTTTGCTCTACTTTCATTGTTTCGCCTGTATTGTAGAAACATATAATAATGATTACAGTAATATACAATTTTTTTTCCTGTATATAAGGTTCTCTCTGTTAATCCTACATGCATTAGGATTAACAAAGGGAACCTTGTGTTAAGACACTCCCTAATGACAACTGGACAACTGAGCATATGACGTTATTCAGTCATTGCGTGTTCATTGGCGAAAATCAACGCTGCGATTCATCATCACCAAGCAGGGCGATCAAAATTATTCATTTTTTCGAATGTGCCATTGTACCAGGAAGGTCTAAATTTTATTAATAGCTGCACACATTGTGCCGCTTATAAGGAGGGCGCAGGGAACTTAGTATTGCAGTAAGGCGTTCTTCATGAAGTGTCGAATTTTCAAAACTTATCGATACGACGGATCTCAATACCCAGCTTTATTGAACCACCAGATTGAAGAAATGAAAACATTAAATATTTTATTTCAAAATATAAAAAATATTAAATATTAAATATAATAATTTCCTCGAGCTTTCACATTATAAAGCGTAAACCTGAAATAAAAGTTAGTAAAAAATCTCCTTTATCTTTCAGTGAAAATACCATTTCTGTTAATTTCATTAAAATATGGATTTTTCATGTTATTGTAATAATTATATTGAACCACACGGTTAATTGTTTTACAAAATATATATTAGTTATTTTGTTTAATTTCTTGTGTCTGATTTTTTTTTCAGCTTCATACTCTATCCCGCAGATAGCAGGCTAGGCGGAGAAAACTTGGGAGCCTAGTGTTATGATACTCTGTTTCATTCTCCACTTTCCGCCAAATTTGAGGGATTAGCGGTTGTGGCGGAACCTGACGCCGCACTTTGCTTCGTCACCAGAGTGAAGAAATTAAAAAAACATTAAATATTTTATTTCAAAATATTAAATATAATAAACATAAAATTATTAAATATAATCATTCCTCAAACCTTCACATTATTAAGCGTAAAGCTGAAAAAAAAGTTAGTAAACAATCCTCTTTATCTTTCAGTGAAAATAATACAAGCTTTTTACATTTTTAATTTTTTTTTGTATTGGGCGCGTGGCAGAGTGGGCGGAGGTAACTTGGGAACCTAGTATCAAAACACTCCGTTCCCGTTGGGACACTTCGTTTCTCTTTCTCTCTTATGTTAAGAAATATATACAATTACATACAAATATTATTACATTACCTTAATGTAACTATCAATTTTTGTATATATGTATATATTTTTTCTTATGTGGTGGTGTTGAGGCAAAATGAGTGACCGAGTTTTATGATTCTTACGTCTATCATTCGATTGACTTGATATGGAGTCCATTGTTTATTTTTTTGGAACATTTTTTAACTGACCAAATAATTTTTATTTTTAATCTATAAAAAAGATAAAAGTAAATTTTGACTATGGTTAAAATACGGTGTTAGGTTACGCTTATTTATACCATAACATATTTATCCAATACTCTAATCAAACATCAATATAACTCCAAGATGTAGAGAACGGAGTAATGTGTCACTCGATGTTTCCCAACGAATTGCAAAGACAAAAATAATTGGCAACTTTTTTATTGATTCAAGCAATATCTATCAGGGCCTGCTTTTATTTAAAGTTAATATTGACAAAGTAACGTTCACTTTGGACAATATTTACTTAATGCTGCTCTGTTATATAGATAAGGCTGTAATCATAAAAGTAATTGTTAATTTTATGAAATAAAGATATTCACTTTTATGATATAGTTGTAATCGTAAAGGCCTGACGTGGCACAAAGGCACACGCATGTGACTGTAACCGACAGGTTGTGGGTTCGATACTCACTCGAGGAAATGAAATATTTAATATTTTCAATTTTCAATGTTTCAGTTCTTTGGCATTGATTTCCGCCACTCAATGCCTCAAATTCGAAAAGTGGGGAACGGAAGTGGAACGAAGTGTCTTAGCACTAGGTTCCCAAGTTCCCTCTGCCTACCCTGCCATATGCAGGATACAGCGTGAAGCAAAAAAAAAAGATATAGTTGTAATTTTTATAACGATAGATTTTGTAGGTATATTATAAAATTCTCAAATCAGCCTCAAACGAACACTCAGGCTGACAAGTACACAGATAAACACATATACATACAGGTCAAACCTATAACGCCCCAATAAAATAACATAAACATCTTAAAAGACTGAATCAAAATAATAATGTTAATATATTCAACCAAGCTTAGCGAGAAAGTGAGCTTATAAGTTTTAGCTAAGTTAAAGTGGCCTTAACAGCTTCCAGAGAATGCAATCTGACTTGCCGGAGTTGAAACACTGAAGTGAAAACGTCAAATTTCTCAACACTTAGAAAACTGTTGTACACCGTTATTTAATATTAAAATGAATATAAAGTTTATTTTTAATTGTTATGTTTTATTTATATTTAAGAAAATTAATTAAAGTTTGTAATTAAAATGTTAAAATTTATAGTAAAAAAATAAGCTAACGGGTTCTGAGTTCGATTTCGTCTGAGGTGATTAAACATTTTTATCATGGGTTGAGTTTGCTTTTCCACAATTCGCTATGTATTTATGTGTAATTGCATTTCACAAATCAAGTTCTTCTTCATTTTGATACCTTATGTTAAGAAAATTAAAATTGTAATACGTCACCTTATTGCGGCGGCTATTTTGAATTTTTTTTTTCAGAAAAAGAAACTTGGGAAAATAAATTAAATACATGTAAATTTATTGTGATTTAAAAAAAACTAAAGTAATAGTCCAAATTCGAATTCAATTGATCTGGAAATTGGATAAAGTAGAGATACCAAAAACATTAACACACGTCCAGAAGTCAAATATAATAAATATATATAATATAAACACACTATGAAAAACAATTTTAATCTGAATGTCTACGGTGTGACCAACATCCAAAATCGACAGAGATTCGTAAATAACTCAAAATAACATTACTGTGCTAAAGTTATGTGAACCAATCCAAACTAAGGCTTTGGCTAAGTATTGCATAGCTTTATCCGATAACTTGTTATAATGGGATTTGTAAATTTCTAAGTATTTTGGTTTGTATCTGTAAGATTTTGTAACACGTGGTGTATTGAATATTTAATTGCTAAATCTAAAGAAGTTCGATGCAGATTAAATACAGTTTATTTTCAGTTTCTCGTTGTATCCTAGATCCTATGGGATCCCAGAATTTGAACATTCCGTTCTATTTTCCATTTTTTATGTATAGTGTGTTAAGTGACGGAACTCAACGCAATATGCCTTGTTATAGTTTATAAATATACTTCAAGATTTACTAAATACATATTTTTCTTTATAAAATAGTAAATATAGTTCAAAATTTTAGCAAAACAAAATGATATAGTTCAAAATTTTAGCAAAACAAAATGATATGGGTAATTTATTTGTATTCCAAACATAAAAAATAACAGTGCTATTGCTAACTAACAAATTATTAACGTTTATTATTATCGATTTTTACCGACAATATGATGCTGGGTTTTACCTATCTGTAATATGCCATAGCAAGTATGGTATAACATGATATCGTATATATAGCACAGTGACCTAGCTCTTTGATAACCAGCCATGTCTGTAACAAAATTTTATAGAAGGCAGATTAAATTTCCTTCTGTCTCTCTCTCGGGTCTCTTTTTTATATGTTTATTTTTATGTGATTGTGTACAGTATACATTGTTATATACTTTTGCTCTGATTAATTCCTCTCCACAACCTGACATTGGCGAAGTGAACTGTGCTCAACTGGTACGCTCGAAACGCTATAAATAAAGAAATGTATGAATAATTTTCCTTTGAAAAATATATTTTTTTACGTTACAATTTCCTTTGTATGTTCTTTGTATATCGTCATATAGGTGAAGAAGGTGATTTGCTATATTACGCTAGAGTATTTAAGTTGCATGAACGACCACTGAACTGAATTCAATGGGCTTAATTTAGGTCATTCCTGTGGTTACAAGTCCCAAGCACTGCTCCGAGCTCAAAAGTATAAATATTTGCCTAATACTTTCAAATATAATAAATAATATGTGCTTTTTCTAAACACAACTAACTGTATGAATGTAAACATGAAGCTGCGTGCGGAATACAGCGTGAACCGAAACCGTAAACTAAAAAGTATATTTTTTAATTTGTCATATTAAAAGATTTATGAGTCGTACTTGAGACGGACAGGCGCCGACACCCACGCGGCAATAACGCGTGTTATTACTTCTATAAAACTTTATACAAGTAAGAAGATATTTCAAACAATTTATGTTTGCGTTATTTCGGTACATTTAACACTTTAACTATACCTATATTACTTGGTTCAATTTCTATTTTGGGAAATGTTTTACTTCTTTAACTCGCGAAAAATTTGAGGCCTGTCGTGGCGCAGCGGCATAAGCGTGTGACTGTAACCGACAGGTTGTGAGTTCATTCTCCACTCCACTTGAGGAATTAATTTAAATATTTGATGTTTCATTTCTTCGCTATGGTAACAAGGCAAACGTGGCATAGAGTTATGCCACTCAACACGCAATGCCTCAAATTCAGTGGAAAGCGGGGAACGGTAGTGGAACGAAGTGTCTTAACACATGGTTCCCAAGTTCCCTCCGCCAACCCTGTCATGTGCGGGATACAGCGTGAAGCTGAGTGAGCGAGTGAGTGAACTTACAAAAATACTGAGTGTTCTTTATTCGACACGTATATATTTACGGTTCCGTATTTAAAGAATAAAACGTGATCTTTTTACTTATAGACTTTAATAAATTCAAATGATGATCATAACGTTATTTTTTATTTTTGCAATTTTCACTAATTTTAAATGAAGTTATTTTAACCGTATCAGTAGGATATATTTAGTATTATATATTTTTGGTAACTATAAACATGGTGTTGTCCATGCAATGTGTTCAAAACGTCGGATTTCCATAAATGTTGTACACTATATTAGTTTACTCAACAAAATGAAATACTCAATATTTTCACGTCGTCGCTCTGGTAACAAGACAAGGGCGGCGTTGAGTTACGCCACCCAGAACGCAATGTTCCAAATTCGGCGGAAATTGGGAAACGGAAAGAAATTACTTAACAGTATGTCCCCAAATTCTCTATGCCTACTTTGACATGTTCCGGATACTGTATGAAGTAGAAAAACAAAATGGTTAAAACAGTTTCATTTTAAATGAACATATATTTTCGTCTCCCCTTTAACCATGTAGCGCCAGAGTAGTTACGAACTTTAGTACAATTTTATTTAGAGCTGACATATTTACGCATGATTTACAGTCTAACTAAAAATAATAATACTAGAAAAAGTCTGAGTGTTATACGTATTATTATAGTTTCATTCTGTATATAGGAGGATAGGCAGAGGAGACCCGGTGAATCACTAGAAACGAGATTTAGTTCAAGTGGCGGAACTGAACTCCGCGTTTCATTTTATTCCGATTCACAATTATATTCAGACGCTGCTCTACTAGGCCGTAGTGGTTACCAATTTTTTATTTTTAGCCTATCATTAATAATATAGAATAGAAAAGCGTTACAGAGTAAAGGCCAGTCGTGGCGTAGCGTCACAAGCGTGTGACTGTAAAAGCGACAGATTGTGGATTCGATCCTCACTCGAGGAAATGATATATTTAATATTTTAAAATTAAATATTTAATATTTTCATCTAGCTTAATGTCTTAAAGAAATTGCGCAATGGTTCATCGGCTTTTTTAAGTGAAAACCGCAGTAGTAGATTCATTTCCCTTAAAAAAGGTTTTTCTTTATCCTTACTTTTACTCTGAGACACACATTAAACGTCGGAACCCGCAATCGTCACATGTGTTGCATATAATCATGTACAACACAATAATCACTTCTCTCTCTCTTTCTCTCTCTCAGCTTTGCACTGTATCCGGCACATAGCATTGTAGACAGAGGAAACTTGGGAACCTAGTGTTAACCTGGTGTGTGTTCCTAACCTGTTATATTCAGAACCGACTCGCTCTTAACCAGTTTTTAGCATATGTTTAAAACTTATATAATTTCAACCAAGATAAATAATGAGAACATCAAAAACGCTATTAGTAAATAACGTATTAATGATACCTGCAGGACGACCGCTAATAGTTGGAGGCGACGATGTATGGGCGAAATTAATAAAATCTACCGGATATGAACAACAATTTCTTTTAAAATTAATTGATTGTATAATAGCTGCATGTATCTTCGCGTATCCCGAATGTACAAGGGAAGGTAATGTGCATCTAGAGTAAGTACGCTAGGGTGCCCATGTAGCATCCAGTGCTTTGGCTAATTTAAACTAAGATACCTCCGCCTTAAGTTCCGCGACTCAGCACATAATGCTTCAATTTTGGCGAAAAATAGGGAACTTGGCGTTTTAACACTAGGTTCCAAGGTTCCTTCTGCTTAGTCTGCCAAGTTCAGGATACAGCGGTAAGCTCTGCCTAGTTTACTGTGTTGAGCGAGACAAAACTCTTATGTAACTGAACGAAGCAGGATTTTAAGCCGCGCCCCTTGGAATCCGTCCAAGCGCTCTGACCAACTAAGCCATTCGTTCTCACCAAGCTCCGACGAAATTTGTATACGCTTGATACAACTTATTTATGTGGTTAGTATAGTTGTAACAAGCGTATACAAATTTCGACGGAGCTTGGTGAGAACGAATGGCTTAGTGGGTCAGAGCGCTTGGACGGATTTCAAGAGGCGCGGGTTCAAATCCTGCTTCGTTCAAATTTTTATACGTTTTTAAATTTAGTATTTTTTTTTCCAAGTGTGAAATAACACTTTAAAAATAGTAAAAACTCTTATGTAAGTTAAGTTATTGTTTGTTTTAAATTATTTTAAGTGAATTATTATGCGAAAATCTTATATTCATACAATTTTACCAAGCTGACTGTCATCTACTGAGACCATAGGATAGTGAGCAATAACGATTTAATCAGCTTAAACGCCGAAGTTCTACAACCGAGAGCTCCAAGTTAGCGAGGCAAGTTTGGA
>DWMZ01001240.1:0-17147 GCA_018249855.1 Eueides tales michaeli
AAAGTTGAAATTTTTACGAATGATATATTTTTAAGCCGCTAAGCCGACAAATATTGAGTAACAGCAAAATTAACAAATAAGGGGAATACCAAATAAAAAACGCTTGCTATACAAATTCTACTAGCACGAAAAAATATACCATCCAAAACAATGTTTCAATTGTAGATGTTGAGATAAATAAATCTCTCATGATCTGCTATGCATGGGCTATACGGTAAAAATAGATTTTTTTTTAGCTTCACGCTGTATCCCGCACGAGGCAGGGTAGGCGAGGGAACCCTGGAACCTAGTGTTAAGACACTCCGTTCCACTTCCATTCTCCACTTTCCGTCCATTGAAAATATCAATTCATTTCCTCGAGTGGGCATCGAACCCAGAACCTGTCAGTTACAGTCACACGTTTGTGCTGCTGCCCCTCACAACAGGCCTCAAAAAATAGATAAAGGTAAAATAAAAATTACACCGCATCAATATCGAATTCACAACCATCTCATGTACTAACACTTTCTAACCACAGATATATATATATAGCTTTTATAATACTAAGAAAAAGTTGTCTTTCATATTTTATCCCCTAGTCATGTGGCAAGTGCCCATTATTTTTTTTTCTCTAAAACTTAAAAGGAAACTGTTCCTAGTAAGGGCTATCCATAAATGACCAACGAACATTCTTTATGTAGAGCCAAGTTTGAAAGTTAACATAGAGCAAGCCTGTTCCTTCAGAGAACGTATATTATATAATAGCTATTTTTTTTACAATGAAATATATTGATATAGAGTATGAATATATGAGGCTTGTAGTAGCGCATAGGAACAGACCGTGCGACTGTAAACGCGATAGGTTGTTGGTTCGATTTCCGCTTGAGCAAGGGTAACGTAACAAAACGCGGATTACTACATTAGGTTCCCAGTTTTCCTTTGTCTAAATTTCTACGTGCTGGTAAGAGTGTGAAACTAAAAAAATGATAAATATTGATGAAGAATAGAGACAAAAGTTGTTAATATTATATAATATGAATCTTTTGAATGATTTTGAATGATATGAGCGAAATGCGATGAGCCGTCATATCACGATTGTTACATAAAATGTCTGACCGTCGTCGTAGTGTATCGGGACAGCGTGTTAAATTAAAAGGCACGGTTTTGCTACGCAACACGTAACGTCTCAAATATTGGGCGAAAAGTAGGGAACGGAGTGTCTTAATATTATGCTCCATCTTCCTATCCTGCTTTGCGCGTAAAAGCGAGACACTATTGTTTCATAATAATTTAATTCTAATATATACCACCTATACCAATCACGAAACATTCTATTTCCACAAAATATATAGAAAAAAAATATTTAAGTGCCATTTAATATGCCATTAAGAGTTTAACGTTCAATTAATAGTTCCTGGGAATAGCGCGTTAAAACAAACAAAATTTTCACCTCTATTACATTTGCATACATACATAAAAAAAACCACTATTGCTTACAGGATATGAAGTAGTAACTTCCGGTTGTAATCCACTTCCGGCACCATCCAGATACTTCCCACCAAATGCCACATGAACAACTAAATATAACATACATTGTACATTACCTTAAATCGTGCGCAAACCGCAAACTATAAAAGTTTATTGTTTCTCGATATATCGAACACGCGAGCACTTTAAGCTGTAGCCATTGACTGGAAAGGGATGAAGAGTTATCCGCTTTTGTTTTAATACTAAATGAGCTTTTTTATACTATTGTTCTATTTTTTAATAAATATTAAAAGTACATATAATGCAAAACAAATATTTTCAATGTATTATATTTAATGTTTTCATTTCTTCGCTCTGGTAAAAAGGCAAAAGGCGGCGTTGAGTTCCGTCACTCAACACGCAATGCCTCAAATTCGGTGAAAAGTGGGGAACGGCACAAAATGCCTTAACACTAACACAGGCAGAGGAAACTTGGGAAAGGTTCCTCTGCCTACCCTGCCATGCGGAATACAGTGTGAATCTGTGTATTTTGCACGATTACGAAGCTGGTTGTGGCGCTGGAGTACAAGCGTGTGACTTTGAACGGGTTGTAGGTTCGATCCACACTCGAGGAAATCAAATATTGTAGTAAACGTAATGGCACAGGGGCCTTATATGTATTTTTTATTTTATGTTATAATTAATAACATGTATATTTTTTAATGGACAGTCGTAAAAAGAAGATTTAAATACATCATAGCAATGGCCGGGTAAATCCGATTTTAGGTCACACTGCTTTCGCATTTAGGATTCATCGCGCATTCCGAGATACAATTCTCGCTACACTCGAGTGTAATTGTAATTATTATTTCTTGGTTTACTGTGGTTGGTATCTTTAAACTTTAGTTTGAAACAATTCTAGATTATTTTAGTGTTATTGTATGCCCTAGAATATTTTAGGCTTTTACAATATTTTTTTTATAAAGTAGTTTATCTACATGGTAGGGTAGGAAAGGCCTGGGAACATAGTGTACATTCGATTTCTTACCCCACATTCTGCTGAATGTGAGATATTGCGTGTTGAGTAGCGTAACTTAACGCCGAGATTATCAATACAAATTATAATAAAAGTTTCTTCAAAATTTATAAAAATGAACGAAGAAATATATTTTATTTAATATTTAATGATTTAATATGATAATACTCTTTTATCTAAATATTGTCAATGTACACTTTCACTATGGTCTACGTTCCGTATATTTAATATTAGCGACCACACACACACGCTTAAAGTAATTATTATATTATAACCAAATTATAATAAATCTCCACAAAAATTGTGTTATTGTATTGTATAACTATATTACTGCAGAGTTTCATCAGAATTAGTTTAGTTGTTTTTGCGTGAAAGTGAAACAAACGTTCAAATTTATAACATTAGTAGGTTATTTACATTTGCCAAACAGTACCAAAAAAAAAGCTATAATTATGATTATTGTACTTGTATACCTATAGAAGCGCCACAAATTCGGAGAAAAGTGGAGAAAGGAACGGAGTGTCTTAGCACCAGGTCCCAAATTTCTATAACCTCTCCATAACCTAACTGCCATGTACTGGATGTAGTGTGAAGCTAAGAAGAAGAATTATACTTATGATTGGCTTTTAACTATGAATCTAATGCTTCACATATTTTTTTAAGTCTGTAAAATTATGTAAAAAAGATATAAATATAGTGAAATATTTTAAAAGGGTACGATGTTTTTAACCACATGATCACAGATTCCCTCTGCCTACATTGTCATGCGGGACACTTAAAAAAAATTAACACTTACACCTGCGTATATGCAAATTTATTAAAAAAAAACAACATCACAACCTTTACTAAGAATGTGACAGTTAAATTACATAAGGCAGGTGAAAACGCACAAACGACTTTAACCTTTTAATTGCGTAATATTTTTTTGTGTACGCCGTTTAAATTACCTGCCTATTAGCTATTTAATTATATACGGCATATGTATGAGTATATTATTTAAATTTTCCCACGTGAATATAGTAAAAAATAGGCAAAAACGAAATGTTCTAGCGCGTTTAAATCGTGTACGAAAATAATAAAATAGTATGTAAAAATACAGAATAAAAAATTATACAATAAAAAATAATTACTTCAAAAGTCACCACAACATCTTGGCTTTAAAAAGCTTGTAGGTCTTAAACTGTCAATTAGATTTCTATAACACATAGCGCACCACGTTGAAAAGGTAGCAGTAAGGAAAACGCCGTAAATCGCTTCTTTAATTCTTCTTTTGAACGTAGCAGGATTTAAACGTATGGCTTAGTGATCAGAGCGTTTGGACATTTTCTCAGAGGCATGGGTTCAAATTTATATTTTTTCATTCCCAAGTGTGTATTAACATTTGGAAATTAGTAAAAATCTTAATATCTTCCACCTTTTTTTTTAAATATCAACTGTCCCGTTTACAGTTTCTTATACTTGCGTCCCAGCAATACGACAGACCTCAGGCAAACTAGAAAATATACTTTTTCACTATATCCACAATTTCAAACAATGAACGCGTCTAATACGTCCGGCTTTTGATCCTAAACTCACACGATAGGTACTTAAAAGGTCGAGTTTGCTATTAAACTGTTAACTGAAGTGACCCTAGTTAGAAAGATAGTTGAAAAGACAGTTGCGGAAACGTCGCCATTAGTGATGTCAAGTATCAATCAATCACATCATTATCATTATGTCACTGTCAAGTCATTTTCCGCAGTACATTTTACTTTTACAGACTACTTAAGGAAATATTGGGGATTTTTTTTTTTGGGTTCCCGCTTCATCCAGCGTATGTGAGGGTAGGGAGAGTTACTCTAGTGTTAAGACACTCTCCTTTCCTCTTTCTATTCTAAATTGAGACATAGATGGTTGAATGGCGGAATTTAATGTCGCACTTTACCTTGCCAGACTTAAAAACAATTTATTTCAACGAGCGAGAATCCAATCCACAACCATTGCGTTTTTAGCCAGGAATTACCTATTCCAGCACAATGGTAAAAAAAATAAGACATATGAGTCTATTAATGTATTTAATTTTATTTCATAAGAAAAAACACAATATGTGCCAAAAATTAGAGAAGATAGAACCAAGATAAACATTGATTTATAAGATGTTTTAGGTATCATCAAGTCAAGTCGATAATGTACGAATGATTAAATTAAAAATTGAAATAGATTCTGAACCACTGGCTAGCATAAAATATTTGTTTTATATTATTTGCTGCAAGGGAGTACATATTACAAACGAGTAAACATTGATTCGAGCTATACTAGTTACTTGGTAATTCAATCCGAGTCTCCTTTAATTCAAGTATTGTATAGCTTATATATTAGATGACGGGGTGATAATACAAAAATGTTTTTTAGCTTCACATTATATCCCGTACAAGACAGGGTGATCAGAGGAAACCTAGTGTCAGACATGCATGTACTCCTGTACACCTGGCTAAGATCAGGGTCAGGGACCATTCACTGTGTGAATGTGGACTGGACGACGGTTCCCCGTCTCACATCCTATTCACCTGCCCTATGTTAATCCACTCCTTATACGATGTTCTTCATTATAAAGTTCCCCGTGCCCTTAATGTTCAATGTTTGTTAATGTTTGTGTTTAGTCCTTTATGTAAATTTTTACGTAAATATATTAGGTATAACAAAATAAAATTGTAAGCTAACATTATTGTAAAAATATTTTCTATTACTAACCCTCTATGTTTATATTTTGTATAAATTTATTATTTTGTTTTAGGTGATGGCAATATTTTAACTGAATCTTTTTTGACATGTGTCAAATTGTGTATTTATTCTTTTTTTTTACCGTACAACCTCCTTCGTGTATTCTCCATTCAACGTGTCACTGGCAAAGTGATTCTGTTCTCAACTGGCACACTCGGAACGCCATAATTAAAGAACTGAACTGAACCTAGTGTCAAGACCTTCTACCAAACGTCCACCAGATGAAACGCGTTGAGTTCCATCACCCAATATGCACTGTCTCGTAAAGTAACAGGTGCTATCTATCTTTCTTGTTATACGATTTTTTCTTTTGTGATATATTATTGTTATTAATATACGTATATGGTATTAATATATAGAAATTCACAATTCTAAACCATATCCATGTAAAAGCTCCTTAAATTAATGTGATAGTACAAGAATATCAGTTAACTAACTCTTGAATTCAATGCCACTAATTGAGAGTGTAGTTAAGCGGTCATTGAAACTTTAGATAGATGTTAAACTAATGCAATTCGCAATAGTACTTAACTTTAGCGGCGAGAGAGAAAAGGGCGATTAAATCCTAATTGTAATTATTATTATAACAAAAAGAAAAGTGGATACTATGAGGTCTCTATCACGAGGCTCAGTGGCGTAGAATTGACTGGTTTTGGGTTCATTTTACAAGAAAGTATGATTTTATTAGAGACTAGCGACCCTTACGCGTGAGTAACACTCTAATAATCATATCGTTTTAAAGACAATATATATACAAAAATTTCCACCAAATGAACAGGAAAGTTTGAGTAATTAGTGCAGTTTAATATTTTAAATTGATATAATATTTTTTTTATTAACCGATTTGAATAAAACAAATACTAAATGACGATGAAAAGTTACCAAAGTATAAAAGTGAAAATTTCATTTGAATCTGGCATTTCTAAGATTATCTCGTACAAACGCACAAAGATACAGGCAAAATCTTTAAAAACCGCTATTTTCGACCATATCGTAGTAATAAACGTCCCCCTATAATTTTTTTAAAGATATATTCCATGTACAGAGAGCAGAGCGTTATGTTTCGCTACTCAGAAACTTATGTTAAGAAATATCAATGCCGCATATTTCCACTTAACATAATTAGAGAAACGGAAATAAAGAAATTCGTTACCGCGATTGAGATCGAACCCACAAGGGTAGTTGCGCCATAACAGTCACAACATAAATAAATTAAATATTTTCTTATCATTTAAATTTGAGTCTTAAAGTGTAAAATAAAAAATAACTAATTCATACCTACCACTTATTATTATTTTTTTAGCTTCACGCTGTATCCCGCACAAGGCAGAGTTGACCAAGTGAACTAGTGTTAAGACACTTCGTTCCACTTCCGTTCCAAATGTACTAATTATAATTCACATACAAAAATAATATTGAGGCCTGAAGCCTGTCGTGGCGCAAGGGCAACGTGGGTCTGTGAACGTTCGAGGAAATTAAATATTTAATATTATCATTTTTACCTACGAACAATAAGACAAAGCGCGGCGTTAAGTTCTGCAAATCAACAACTAAAAGCCTCAAGTACAACGAATAGTGAACAGAAGTGTCTTAATGGAAACAAAGATTCCCCAGGTTACCTCTGCCAAGGGTGAAACTGAAAAAAAAAATAATAATAATCTAGAATAAGCAATTTTCGCCAGTTTGAACAGTCAGCCATGAAAAGATCTAGGCTACAATTAGGTCCAGTGAATGGGAATGGCAATTACTATCATTGTGGAATAGCTTCATAGAAAAGGGTCTAAAAGACCTGAATCTACCGTACGCTACGTAATACAATATCAAACTGAGTTGGGGACTTTAATTAAAATTTTCTCGTTCAACTAATTATTTTACATTCACTTTATGAAATTTATCCATTTTAGTTTGAATTTTTTTCTAATAAATGCACGTTTAAAATTAATAAGTTGAGAAATAAGTGACTTTATTGAGAGATACAAAACTATTTTTACTATTTTTAAAGTGTTATTCCACACTTAGGAAAGAAAAATACTAAATTTAAAAACGTATAAAAATTTGAACGAAGCAGGACTTGAACGGTTTTCAAGAGGCGCAGGTCAAATCCTGCTTCGTTCAAATTTTTATACGTTTTTTAATTTAGAATAGATACAAAACTATCCTGCCGTGGTGATAAAGCTGGATTTTCAATATTTAGAATGTTTTTAATGTTTTCAACCCCCGAAGTTAAAAGAGGGGTGTTATAACACCTATTTAAACTATCTGTATGTCTGTCTGTGGCTCCATAGCTCCAGAATACGCAGTTATTTTATAGATGACATTTGTTATTAGCTATGTTTTGTAAAAAAGAATTTAGGTGGAAAGTTAAAACAGATTTTGAACATTATGTATTCTAGGGTATTATAGGGTAGGGTATACAGGGTAAATATATGGAATAAAGCCTAAAGATTAAAAGCCTGTGTCCTACCACTAGGTTCCCTAATTTCCTCTGTCTACTGTGCCTCGAGCGGAATACAGCGTGAAGAGAAAAGAGAACTCAACACGCAATGCCTTCAGAATTAAGGAAAGTGGGGGGGAACGTAAGTGTCCACTAGGTTCCCAAGTTCCCTCTGTATTGCCTACATTACATGTGTGAGAAGCTAAATAAAATAATAGTAACGATTGTCTCATCTATGATATTAGTATTCTAAAGTATTTAACACTGACGTATGTACTTGGTACGCTATGGAATGTAGTTTCTTGTGACAAAGTAAGTACAGACAATATGGTTTTATGAGTTCGACGTCATCAAACTCAATAATATCGTCATCAAAACAATAGTTTTCTTGTTCAGTTTTAACTTTTTATAGCATTGTGAAGGAATCTGAACTTTATATATATATATATATATATATATATATATATATATATATATATATATATATATATATATATATATATATATATATATATATATATATATATATATATATATATATATTATATTTTCACACTGTATCCCTAGTACATAGCAGCGTTGCCAGAAGGAACCTGGGAACCCAGTGTTAACACAGTTATCGTCAAGAGACTTCCATTACACACTTTCTGCGAAGTTCTGGAGACATTTCGTGTAGTGTCAGAACTGAACGCAACTGTTTGCCTGATAAAAAAAATACAGGTGGAAAATAAGTGAGCTTATTATTTATAAAAGATTAATTTTTTTTTGGAGTACAGAGCCTTAAAAATAATTTGTATTTATCGATCAATTTTAACGGTATAAATACATAATCTTACATATTACCTATATATAATTATATTCAACCGGATGTTTGATACTATCTGAAGGCAGTTTACACAGATTATTATTAGTCATACGGTAAATGTCCTTGCGTTTCTATGAAATACGTTATAGTTAATTTAAAATTGTAATTTCACTTCCTTAAAATTCCTTTAGTTTAGGATGTGAAAATGAATAATAAAAAAGCTTTTTCTAAAAATTTTAATTGGTCTATAGAGGCTATCGTAGCGCAGGGGCACAGTCACATGTCTTAATACGACCGGAGTATGTTGATAATAAGGCGTTCAAATTTGGCGGAAAGTGGGGAACGGAAGTGGAACGGAGTGTCTTAACACTAGATATATATATATATATATATATATATATATATATATATATATATATATATATATATATATATATATATATATATATATATATATATATATATAAATCTAGTGTTAAGACACTCATAGACATATATGTTAATGATAGGCTACCAGGCTCCCACTTCCTATTCTACCATGTAGGGAATACAGCGCGCTGCTGACCAAAAAAACATATAAAATATCAGTGAAATATAAAGACTTGCACTGATGACTGACGTGCACTCCGGTAAATCATTTAATAGTGTTTAATAGGGTGATATAGTACCAGTTTGTACAATAAATTTAATAAATCAAGTAAATTAAGAACCAAATCCATTATTTAAGCGAAAAACCTGTGGATTTCTACTATCGTGTTTATAGTTTCATAAAAACAAATTTGAAATATGTAATAAACTCTAGAATTTCATTTACATATATTATTACTTTACGTTAGGTATTTTCTAATCAATTTTACTTCTTGTAAAAGGAAAATTATTAACCGTATTAACCGTGCATATTCGGTAGACTGACTCAGTTTATCCAAGACCAGGGACTACTGCAAATGGTTTCCAAAGAAATAAATTTCTAAATATACGAAGAGTTTTACTAAATACGTAAAAATCGCAAACATTAAAGATTTACATTTTTCAAAAGACCTTAATTATGAAACAGAAAAGAAACTAGGCAATATTACATTATCAAGATCGAATATCATGCTGTATCCCTACCACATAGCAGAAGGTACAGACAGAAGGAACCTGGGCACCTAGTGCTAACACCGTTCCCATTGGGAAACTTCAATTACCCACTTCCCCCAAATTTAGGAGGCATTTCGTGTATAGTGACAGAACTCTACGTAACAGTTTGCCTCGTTACTAGAACGATACAATAAAAACATTTAATTTCCTCGAGTGAGGATCGAATCCATAGCCTCGTATGCTTGTGCCGCGCCACAACAAGCCTTTATTTTGATATAGGTAAATATTATATAGTATTTGAACTCGCACAATTACACGAATCTGACAGACATTACAACTGTGCCACGACGGAGTCTCCGAACACTTGTGCAAATTCATGTTTAATTAGCTTAACCCACATCAAGTTTGACTATAACCTAATTAAAACTTGTTCCAAGCTACAGATATGTACTAGCGATATATAAAATCGGATACGCTGAACAGGTTTTATAATATGTTACAGTGCAATTTAAAAAGTATTTATTATAGATACAATTAGTAAAATGGCTACTTTAGGACCGGAAATTGAGATTAATTAAAATATTAGACGTATATTACATAAAATGAAATATTTATTATTTTAATTACTTCGTTTTGGTAGTAAGGCAAAGTGCGGCGTTGAGTTCCGCCATTCAACACGCAATGCGTTAAAGTCAATGTAAGAAACGGAAAATGGGAAATAGAACGGAGTTACTTAACAATAGTTTACTTATTTATATTTTGTTTTTTTTTCTTCCCTCCGCCTACACTTTCACGTGCGGGATACATAAGTGTCTTATGAATCTCATAACACTTTAAAATTATTATTTTTATTATTTATATATTTTGATTAATTAACAGTTATCCATTATTAAGGTAAGATCGAATTACAAATAAAAAAAAATGTTATCTTTAATTCTTTTCTTTTTATGATTACATCTTGTGAGTTTTACCATCAAAATCCTATCTAACACGATGTCTAGTGGATTTTTTTTTCCATAAGTACATTTTTGACCCAAACTACTTTTATAAATATTTCATTCTTCACCACTAAAATATAACTAAGTATAAAATTGATAGATATTTTAAATCAGTTTATATATATATATATATATATATATATATATATATATATATATATATATATATATATATATATATATATATATATATATATACCCGGGAACCTAGTGTCAAGACACTCCGTTCCACTTCCGTTCCTCACTTTCCGCCGAATTTGAGGCATTGTGTGTTGAGTGGCGGAACTCAACGCCGTGCTTTGCCTTATTACCAGAGAGAAGAAATGAAAACATTAAATATTTAAATTGAAAATATTAAATATTTCATTTCCTCGACTGGGGATCGAACCCAGAACCTGTCGGTTAAAGGCAACGCTTGTGCCGCTGCACTACGACAGGCCTCTATATTTTTTATAAATATTTTTTTATTACTTTTATATAAATATTAGTCATGATAGTACACTAAGTTAGGATTTGACTTGCAACTAAATTATAATTCCAACATTATACTACTTTGTAGCGGCGTTGAGTTCCGCCACTCAAGACAAAATGCCTCAAATTAGGCGAAAAGTGTCTTACCACTAGGAACTTGGGAACCTAGGAAGGTTCCCAACTTTCTTCCGCCTACCCTGCTATAAGAGGAAAACAGCGTAAAGCTGAAACACATTACTTTGTCTTGTCTATCCCATACATAGTTCTAAGTAAAAACGCTAGAGTCCCCATAAATAACGCTAGGACCAGTACCGTCCTATAAGGCATCGCAATAAATATATCGTGTACGTTCATTGGGTAGGAGAATAGTGATCACCAGTTGCCTTTTCCTTTCAATTTTACGTGTAATTGAAAGGTATTTACTAAAATGGTCGTTTTTTTATTTTGATACTATATTTTTGTTTTAAATAAAACGTTATATATATGATTGAAGTATATATGTATATATTTTTCTTCTTTATGATTTTTTTCTTTGGAATCAAAGGATTTTTTTTTGTAATTGTGTACATAATTTGATGTCATGATGATAATTAGATTTCGCCCGCAATTTTTTTTGCCTGGTTTTTAAAACACATACATATATAGATGAAAATCTTGTTTTTAAAAATTAAAAAAATCATCTCATCGCTACCCTAAGGTCCCTAAAGTACTATAATTGCCTAATTTCAACTTTTTCGTTCTTTTTCGAGTTCAATCGATTGGTCTATATTTCTCTAACAGCCATTTTTGCACGGTGGGTTCCGTATCTTTTATTTTATGGACTTTTATTTTATGGATTTTTTTATTTTATTTATTTTTTTTTTTTTAATAGTTTTTGGTATAGCTGCAAGAGAAATACATAATCTGTTAAACTGTCTCACACTATTCGTAAACATGGTTAGCTATTAACTAGGGTTGCGTTTTCACCTTCGAATACGAAACTCTAACAATTAATACCTATACAAATGCATGTTGTGACTTATAAATGTCAAACTGTAAATAATTGATAAAAAAAAAGTTATACGTCAAGTTTCTTGCTTGAGATCTTCTCAGGTCTGAAGCAGTAACTTTAGTGAACCGATAGTAAATTGTTAGACGTTCCCAAAAAGAAGCTAGTAACTTCGTTATTTTGAATAAAAAATTTGAATTAAAATTTGTGAATATGTTGTAGAAATTCAATTGACTTGTATGTTGTAGAAATTCTATTAAATGCTTAACAATGACAGGTGTTGTGTAATATAAAAATGGATACCCGCATACATCTGGAAATTGCATGACTGATAAACATGGCACAAAAACCGACTATTAATCGGCAAAATAAAAGAAAATAAATTGTGTTACTTTTTCCTATCCCGCACATCGCAGAGTAGGCAGAGTGAACTTATATTAATGTTATCTTCTTTAAAAAAAACCAGCGTTTCCAATAAAGCCGTCTCAAATTTAGCGGAAAGTGGGCATCGGAGTGTCTTATCACTAAGTTTTCAAGAAGCATAAACAAAGAAAAAGATATCTTCCTAAAAAATAAACTAAGCTATGTATTTGTACAGCCAACTCATTTTATGTGCTGTATTTTCGGGACAAAATTTAAATTTGGCTTTTAAAAGTCAGAAAGTTTAGAAGTAATAATATAAAGTTGCAAAGCTGAAATCGACAAACATCTTAATAAAATGACAAATGAGGCCATTGTGGTGCAGTGGCCTGTAAACGTGATAGTTGTCGGTTTAATATAAACTTGGGGAATAGTTCTATTTATTTTAATTTCCTCATTCTAGTTCCTGGGAAATTCGTTTCCCAAAAGAAAGGCCGAGTTTTTATAATAAGCTTTCGAGCTTATTATAAAAACTTGGCCTTTCTTTTGTCTGTCTGCTCGTCTGTCACAAAGCTGTATCACTTGTTAGTGTTAGACTATTCACAGACAATTTCTGTTGCAAAGCAGAAGAAATAAATATTCAAGGAAATAAGGTGCGGCGTTAATTTACGCCATTGAACTCAACTTCACGCTGTATCCCGCGCATAGCAGGGTGGGCAGAGGGAAATTGAGAATCTAGTGTTAAAATGCTCTGTACCCTATTTGCCGCCTAATTGAGTCACTGCGCGTTAAGTGGTGGAACTCAACGCCGCATTTAGCCTTTTTACCAAAGCGAAGAAATTAAAAAATCAAATATTTAATTTCAACCTTTTAAATATTTCATTTTCTCGAGTGGAGATCGAATCCACAATCTATCGCGTTTACAGTCACAGGCTTGTGTCCCAGCGCCAGGACATAACTCAACTAAATGTCTCTAAAATAAGCCATCATTACGCCTTAAGGATCTCTATAACGGTGATATACATACATACGTGTCGATTACAGCGATGACGTCAATAAAACATGAGAATATTCACACGGAACCCAAGAATTCTCGGGTTCTCAATATATCGTATTACAATTACTACAATTAAATATAGGCTTTTATTGGAATTATTATATTGTTATTAAAATCGGATATAGTAGCGCACGGCACTGCATCTGACTATCGCACGCAACGGTTGTAGGTTTGATTTCCGCGGTGCAGGAGTTATTTTAGCCAAGATACAGCCCAGCGTTGAGTTCCAACACACAACACGCGCAATGTTCTTGGCAAAAACCAAAATATCTTTCAAATAGTTTTGTTTTTCAGAGGAAAATTGGTACTGAGATCCCATACTCCATTGGCAATATACTCCGCTCCGTTCCCCGCTTTTCACCAAATTTCAGGCATTGCGCGGCGGGGCACAACGCCGCGCTTGGCCTTCTTACCAGAGCGAAGAAAATATTAATAATTATATACATAATAATAATAAATATTTCATTTCCTCGAGTTGGAATTGAATCCATAACCTGTCGCGTGTGTAATTAGGAATAACGCTTCGCTTACTGTAATAAAGCGAATAGAGAATATGATGGGCGAAGCGAAAATTAGGCAAAACTCTACTATTTTCTGTTATTTCTATCTGATCTTATTTTTTATTGATTAAAATTTTCCATGAATTTACTTAACAAAATTTTATTTTAAATATAAAAGCATTAAAATTACGACCGTTGCATTCAATACTTTTTTATTTCTCAGCAATTTCATAGAGTATTGTAATATTATTATATCGCAATAGCTGTAAATGTTATATATAGATATTTTCCATATAAACAGTTATTGTTCATATCTAAGTATAACAAACTATGGTTATAAACTCAGAATTAGATAAAAATTGATACTTAAATTGCAATTTGTTCTACAACATATGACACATATAGTCAAGCTCGCCTTTATATTTACAAAATATAACGGATCTACGATAGCAGTGTATCACACTTTGCTGAGCGCATATAATATGGTTTACAAGATTGATTTATGTTCGTACTAGAGTAGAAATATTTTTTTTACTATTTAAGAGGCATTTCTTGTATTTAACAAATTATAAATCTTAAAAACCGTATGATCTAAAAAAAAAAACACTACCACACCTTGGCAAATTGCTTGTAGCTCTTGAACTGTTAATCCGATTTAGGTACATAAAACATACTTAAAAACCACAGTGAAGTATCAGCAATCAAATCGAATTCACATATAGACAGACAGGTCAAAGACATAACACCCCTCTGTTGATATCGGGAGCTAAAAAATGCCTTAACACAACGGTAGTTTCGGACTGTAAGCGCATTGGTCGTTTCTTTGAGTTTTTATTTCTTCGCACTGATAGTAAGATAAATTGCGGCGTTTAGTACTGCTATTTAATGTATCGATAATTTGGATAGGAAGACAGTCTTACGCTCTTACAAAGTTGACTGTGGCTATTAAATGGTTTAATGTTTTGAGCTCAAGGGAAATACTGAGAAAGTAATATTTTGAGGCCTGTCGTGGGGCAGCGGCACGACAGGCCGCTTTCTTCGCTCTGGTAACAAGGCAAATCGCGGCGTTGTGCTCCGCCTCTGAACATGCAATGCTTCAAATTCGGCGGAAAGTGGGGGACGGAGTGTCTTAACACCAGGTTCTCAAATTCCGTCTGTCTACCCTGCCATGTGCGGGATGCAGCGTGAAGCTGAGAAAGAGAATAAAAAGAAATACAAATATATACAAAGAACATTTTAACGACACGCAAAAGGCACAGATGCGAAATTATTCGATCATGGGTTACTTTTAAATTTATATTACGAAATGGACGTCGCCCGCAACTTTGCTTAAGCTGGCTTTAAAACATATTATATTGATATTGAATTTTTTTTCCAGCTCCGGAGAAATTTCGAGAAATTGTCTCTTCATGCTCCCCTTGACTTTCCGATAATTTTAACCCCGATAGTTTTATATAATTATAATTAAATATCTGAGGGTAAAACGCAGCGTTAAATGCCGCCATTCATACGCATACGCAATACCACAAATCGGCGAGGGAAACGGAACGGAGTGTCTCAACACTCTCACACACAGGGTCACTAGTTCCCTCTGCCTAGCCTTCCAAATGCGTGAAGAAAAAAATATTTCAATATAATCATAAGCAATTTATAGTTTATTTTTTTTTTAATTTATGGCCTGATTTTGCGATGACAGGCGCCAAATAATTGCCAGTGTCACGTATCATAAAAAAAACACGAATGATATGAAGCAGTAAATTTAGAAAAATATTATAAATTTTGAAGAACTTGTAAAGATGTTATGAAAGATGAAATTTTTCAAATACTTAAATAGACATACACGAATTTAAGAATACATAAAAGAATATGGGCGTTGAACCGGTTGTCAATTTGACAGTATTGTCGTCAAGGCCAAATAAATACTTTTTAATTTATGTTGGCCGAACAAAATATTTGTAATGGAATTTTATATAGGCGTTTTGGCTTTACTCATTGTACAAGGCATGTTGTGGGAGTATTATTTTATGTTTTTAAATAGCAAAGAGTAATATAAAAAATTATAAATTACATACAAACCCGAACCAAAAGATCACTCCTTTATATTGGCAAAATGCTTGTAGCTTTTAAACTGCTTGTGTTTTTATAAAACGTTAAATCTAAATTTCAAACCATTGCAATGAACAAGATTTTCGAATAAAAAAAACCACACTTAAATCGGTTCATTGATTTAGGTGTTAAGGTATCACAGACATACAGACAGGTCAAAGTTATAATTTTCCACTTTTAGAGTCGGGAATTACAATATTTTAAAGATAAATTAAAAATTTATTTATAATCATTACTTAAAATTGAGTAAATATATAAAAAAAACAAAAAACAACCTAGTTTCCTAAAATTACTAAAAAATATATTAACAAAAGTTTCAACAGGTTGTATCAAAGTTGCAATACTAAAGTCGACGTAGACGTTTTTTATAAACAATACTTAATAAAAAGCGCACAGCTGGCGTTATGGAACTGAATTTCCTAAAAGACTAAGGCTAAATTATGCGGCAGTTCCATTACGGTATGGATAAAAATAGAATGTGTGACCAAAGCTGAGAGCGCGGGGGACAATTAACTACATACTAGTCTTACGTAAACTAATTATAAAAATACACTATCTTGGTGGTGACATAGATAATGAAAATAACTAACAGTCATACTTAGAGACGGCAATTAGAATTTAATTATAGTTAAACTAGTGGCCTGACGTGGCGCAGGGACACAAACATGTGAGTTAAACGAGATAGGTTGTGGGTTCGATCCCCACTCGGGGAAATGAAATATTTAATATTTTCAATTTAAATATTTACTGTTTTCTTTCCTTCGTACTGGTAACAAGGCAAAACACGGCGTTGAGTTACGCCACTCAACACGCAATGTCTCAAAATCGACGGAAAGTGGGGATCGAAACGGAGTGTCTTAACGCTAGGCCCCATGATCGATCTGCCTACCCTGCCATATGCGGGATATAACGTGAAGCTGAGAGAGAGAGAGAGAGAGACATAGTGGAGCAGGGTAAAACGTGAAATATAAATAAAAATATATATATTGTCTATGCAATAGAAGAATATATTGTCTGTTAAGTAACATTTTATTATTTACTCATTTCTCTTAAGGTATTCAGCCATCTTATATCAGATCTGTAAAAGCAATACTAATTACTTCAAA
>DWMZ01001241.1:0-17139 GCA_018249855.1 Eueides tales michaeli
ATATATATATATATATATATATATATATATATATATATATATATATATATATATATATATATATATATATATATATATATATATATATATATATATATATATATATATATATATATTAATAAAAATGTATATATATTTTAAAACATACATTTTTATTTATAAAAAATGTCTGATTTAAATTATTTTATACCTGCACAAATAAATATAACAGCCTACTTTGCACGACGAGAACAAACAAAAAAGAACAGTAATTATTTAATTTCTGTTAAAGAAAACACTGTTATTTGCATAGGCATATTGTTATACCACATTATGCTTATCACGAAAACAATTCAGCATAATATATTCTGTTTATACAATCCTCTAATCCTTCTCTAAAGGCTAGCGAGTACAAACAAACATTGGTAAAGGCCAAAAAGTATAACAAAGCAAAAGCAACAAATCATTCAGATTTGCATATATACATAGAAACCCCCCAATTATTCCACCTGAATATTAAACGACGTTATTTTTATAGGATTACTCTAAAAACCATTGCTGAATTCTTTTCATGGTAAGCTTTCAATTCGCTTCTAAAATTAAAACACGATTGGTCATTTACATCCGGTCTTTATTTAGGGATTTTCAAATGAATATTGGCTTAGTTCATATAAAATTGGAACGGTATCAAATAAGCTTCTTTTGATTACGACTGTTGTATAGTAAAAAGCTGTGGTACTTTTATAAAAAAAATAGTTTCATTTATTTACTAACGGCCCCTGAGTGGATTGCTTGAATTATACGAATATTTATTTAATATTATATGTCTTTAGAGAAAATTGGTTTGATAATTTTATAATGGTTATATTGTGGAATTTACTTGATTTTTCTCGCAGTCAAAGAGAGATTAAACAATTTCATATCTATTTAGAAGCCGTATGACTCGCATATGATTAACTTCATCTGCGAATATCCTGATTCCATGAGTGTTTAGAAAAAAAGTAACCTTTTAGTCGCTCCTCAACCTCCTCGATTTTTCAATACCATCTCCATAAAAATCAGTACAGCTTTTTCGTAGTTTAACTCAAATCAACAAAACAGACAAAAAATTAAAGTTATTTATTTGAGTTACAGTAATGAAATCAAAGACAGACAATTCTATTAATAAATGTATAGATAATTTATATCTTTTGAGATATTTTATCATTTTGCACGCAAAATGCCATTATTATTAAAATAATGCTTAGTTATTTGCTATCGATTAGGCGATTTGTACGCGGGCACACCGATCCGGTGTAAAGACCAGACTAAAAAGTTATCTATATGAAGTTCCACAACACCTTATATCTTTCAGTGTAAATGCCATCAGATGTAAAAAAAATACTATACAATTTCTATGTCAGCGGTGCTCGTAACTCTGTTGAACCGTTCAGCATAAAACATAGCCTAGCCTAGAATCGCCACGACAAACAGCCATTCAAACCAAAGCTACGGGGCACCGAAAGTCACAAACAGACAAATGAAACCTTTAATACCACTCTTTTTAGTAGACAGAAATCGATTAAGTAGTTCCGTAGATTAGCCCTGAACAAGAGAAAGACAGTCATACAGAAAATATTTTTTTAAGTAAAAGTATAATGTAAATATAAAACTATATATATGCACTTGAAGAACACAATTGTGCTAAAACATATGTATATCAGTTATGGTAAATAAAATTAGATAGATAAAGCGCAATTAAATGACAAAATGTATAAATTTTCTTATTTTTTTTAGCTTCACGCTGTATCACGCACAAGGCAGAGTAGGCAGAGGGAACCCGGGAACCTAGTGTTAAGACACTCTGTTCCACTTCCGTTCCCCACTTTCCGCCAAATTTGAGGCATTGCTTGTTGAGTGGCGGAACTCAACGCCGCGCTTTGCCTTATTATCAGAGCGAAGAAATGAAACTATAAATATTTAAATTGAAAATATTAAATATTTAATTTCCTCAACTGGGGATCGAACCCAGAACCTGTCGGTTACAGCCACACGCTTGTGCCGCTGCGCTACGACAGGCCTCAATATAGTATAGATTTTCTTATTATTTAATACTAATGGCAGATGCATTTTATATTTTAATTTATTTACCACACTGAGGAAAAGCGTGAAAACGAAATACAATTTTTCTATTTACCAGCACTGTAGAACGGTAATTAAGAGTTAGGGTAAAGATTATATAAAATCTTCTTGGTAATTTTGTAGGATTAAAAAATATTATATATTTTAGTTCATTTAATATGTATATCCTATTAAAGCTTTAAGCCTTCTTCTAAGTGTTGATAATTAATATATTAGTGAACTTGAAAATGTATTTTAATATCAATTATCCGTCACTTATCATTTAAAAATATTTGCTACGACTTGTTTTTTACAACATTTTACTTCGTTATGTATAAAACGACATACAAACTAACAGGTAAATAATAGTCGTAGACAAGTTGGAATTCGTTCAATGCTAAAAAGTCAATTTTATATCCTCATTGAATAAACAGAAAAATTATAATTTAAATTATTCTATTAAAGTACAACTTTATTATGACGTATATACCACAGCTTATGAACAGCTTGGGCTTCGGTAACAGTAGTAACTGCATACATATTCAATTACCCCAAAAATAGACAAAAAAAAGCTATAGATAGGTTTTTTTTTTAAGTAACACATCAACTATACAAAGCCAGTGACCTACCATTATCAAATTATGCGTCCATTAAAAGCTAATGGATTAATGTAACATCATAATAATCGTGAATTCATAATTAATACTCACGCACCGTCCGTACCGCCCGTGCATGACAATCAAAATATGATTTAACAAGTAGTGACGTTGTGTTCTCCATGAGATATTGACACGTTGATATAATTTGGCTATACTAAAATCAAATTAAGCGCTTGTTTTATTAATGAGTGGCGGTGAGGCTTCGCCCGCTTGCATTTTATGAATATTTATTTGGTATATAAGAATTCTAATAGTTGAAGTCTCCGCTCTTTCCGCCGAATCTGAGGCATTGAGGGTTGAGTAGCGGAACTCAACGCCGCGCTTTGCCAGCGAGGAATTAAATATTTAAATTGAAAATATTAAATATTTAATTTCCTCGACTGGGGATCTTTTTAATTATTCTCAAATTTATTGTGTTATTTCATACTGAGAGAGAAAAAAAAGAAATAGAACTTATACAAATACATAAGATATCATATACAAATATATTAAGAATAAATCCTAATAATTATAACGTTTTATTTATTTAAATTAAAAAAATGTGCCATTGTAAAATATAGGTAGGATTGTACATTTGTCTTACGTCAATAAACTTATCTTCAAATGTACTATCAAATGCGATTGTCACAGAGAGGCAGTTAAAATATGCCCTATGCAATATAATATTTACAGATCCAATTTTTTAATAAAAAAAATTACAAGAAAAATACAATTTTCTTATTTAAAACTTTACTAATTAATAGATTTTTTCAAAACGATTTTTTGACAAACTTATTTTTACTTCTATCAGGATTTTTAAAGCTCATAATAACAATGTAAAATTTACTAAACTAGTACAGTATAGTACTAAGACACTCCGTACTGCATATAAGACATGTTGCTTGCACCGTCCAATTTTCGAGACATTCTGCTTAGAGTGGCGGAGCTCAACACCACGATCTATCACACCCTAGCGCTGAAATGATGTTTGTATCAAAAAACATATTTATCCACATCGTATGTGTTACAGATAATTCTAACAAAACAATTCTTTAGTCCATGTTGCGTCTAAGTAATCTTGTATTGCTGGTCTCCTGGGAAATCTAAGTTTTGCCGCATCGCTGAGTCGTACAAATGGAAAAACGGGTGGTAATGCGGTTGTCCAACAATTATTGTAGTGTGACGGTTTAATTCCGATACATTTTCTGTCCTTTACGTGATAAAGGTAGTTCACTGTAATATATTTTTTTTTTGTCAGATTCCGCACATGGCAGGGTATGCAGAAGGAACATGATAACCTAGTGTTAAAACTCTCCGTTCCACTAATCCATTTAGAAAATAAGTATTTTTAATTAAACTATGTATTGTAGAAATGTTGCATATAAATAAAATAATGAATTCCCAAATTTTATATTGAAAAATAGTAATATTTAAAAAAATATAGGTGTATAAAAAATATATAAAAATACAAATTTCACAAAGAAAATGTTATTTTACCTAAAACCGTGTGGCGTTACAAAGAGATAAAAGGAATAATCTGAATATAAAAACATACTCAGATAGTTTAGGCACGTAGACAGAATGAGTGATGAAAGATAAAAACGATGTACGGCAAAAAAATGGAAACGAAGCAAAAAATGTCGCTATAGATGACAGGAAACAAGCGTGCGACTGTAAGCGCGACAGGTTGTGGGTTCCATCCTCAAGGAAATGAAATGTTCAATATTTTCATTTCTCCGCTCTGGCAACAAGGCGAAGCGTGGCGCTGAGGTCCGCCACTCAATGCATAATGCTTCCAGAATGCGGAGAAAATGAAAAATTTAGGTGGCTTATTGTTCGATCTGGCTACCCTGGTATATTAAGGTGAAGCTACAAAAAAATACTTAATTACCTTTTGTATTATATGTCTGGTACTGTGGTAGCTGAATTAGCGAACAGGTAAAATACTATCCTAACTATTTTCGGTAAGATAGTGGGGAACGAACGGGACAGGTTGTGGGTTCAATCCCCACTCGAGAAAATGAAATATTTTCAAAATAAACATTTATTGTTTACATTTTTCGCTATTGAATTAAAGCAAAGGGCGGTGTTGAGTTCCGTTATTTAACATGTAATGCCTTAAATTTGGCAAAAGGTAGGGAACGGAACGGAATGTTACTCTAGGTTCTCAAATTCCCTTTGCCTACCGGCCTATACGTGAAGCTGAAAAAAAAACTACTTTATATAACCTTCTTCATAATAAATAGATATTTATTAAAGGTCTGATACTAATAAAAGTGAACTTTAACATAGAAACATTGAAATAAAAGTAAGTACCGTACAAAATAAGGACTAGCCATTTTGTTTTACTATATAAAAAAGTTTTAACGACTGTTTTAATCTGACGTTTCGTACATTTTAGTAATCCGTGGTCACGGGCTGTGAGTCGACGTTACGCGGACTAAATTCGTTTTATTCCTAGGTCATACATGTATAAAGGTATATAAAATAAATAAAAATAAATAAAAATAAACGCTTTTATTAAATATTACAAAACTGAATTCTATATTAATACTCTACTAAATATTTTTACTATTTTTAAAGTGTTATTCGACACTCAGAAAAGAAAAATACTAAATTTAAAAATGTATAAAAATTTTAAAAGAAGCAGGATTCGAACCCGCGCCTCTTGGAAACCTAAAAACTCCAAGAGACGCGGGTTCAAATCCTGCTTCTTTCAAAATTTTTATACATTTTTAAATTTAGTACTCTACTAACTAATTTGGGAGATATAGTGATTTTAACTACTTTAAAATCAATTAAAAACCACTTGAGATTATTTTTATGCGAAAAAATTGAAAGTATAGATTTAATTACTGCTGCCAAGTAGAGCAAAACAAAATCAATACGTACTTTAAGGCAAACTGCGGCGTTGAGTTCCACCACTAAATACACAAAGTCTTAACTTTTTTTAGGACCGAAGTGTCTTAAAAAGGTTCCCAAGTTATACAGCATAAAATTGAACAACATTTTAATATATTTTATATAACACTTGCATAAAAGCAAGCGAAATTCATTATTTTCGATAAGATATTTTTACTTAGTCTCGTATACAAACTTCAGAATTTTCAATTTAAAACAATAAGAGATAGTGTCGTCAGTTTCTAAAGTTGCTACCGCGCCAGTGCAGAATGCAGTTCTCCTGAGGAGGGTCGTCGAGAAACTTAACAGTTGTTGACTTTAATTTAGGTTACAATTTTCTACGCGAGACGTCTGAAGCAACTTTGAAGATGCTGAAGACGTTTCGGAGTACACATTTTTGTACGTCATTACTTTAAATCAATGTTTTAATAACGTTTACAAAGCATACATTAAAATATATTTGAGTTTCACAATTTATATGGAAATGTTCATTAGTTGAAAATGAAATGAAATATTAAAATATATAACATTGTATAAGCCTTTTATGTATATGTGTGTCAATATATTGACACCTGTCGTAGCGTAGCCGCATAAGCGAGTATAAGCGCGATAGGTTGTAGGTTCGATCCCAACAAGAAAGAACAAAATAATTACAAATTAATTATTTAATATTTTCATTTTTTCACTCAGCCCTGTCAGGGCAAAGCGCGGCGTTGACTTCCCCCACAACAAACAATGCCTCATACTTAACATTAGGTTTCCAAGTTGCCTTTACCTACCCTGTCATATGCGGTTTGAAATCAACATATAAAAACATTAATGTCACAATCTTCTCTGACCTTTCTGTTTTACGAAAATATCATCGGTTTTCTCTTAGTAATTAAGTACTAAGTAAAAACATCGCATTACTTATATAATTTATTTTCAACATTGTAACGTCAACCGTCTCAATTTGACATTACCTGTTAAGTGACGTCACTTAACGCCGAATTTTGTGTAGAACACAGTAGAAACTGAAAATAAATAACTCCCCGATCTCTGTAACACGATGACCTATATTATAATAGTATACGGAAAGTATAAAGAAAGGTCAAACAAGTTCCTTTCAGGATTTATATTACAAGATTTGGTGATATATCATTATTTCTTAGAAAGTTAAAGGTACGAATAATAAGATTTAAGTAAGCCCAACCAGATTTATTGATTGAAATTTCCATACAAACTTCTCAGTCCTTTTCTACCCTTGAGGGACCAAAGTTACGAGCACGCAAGAAATACGTCTTCTATTTAATATGAATTACAAATGTTACTGCCTACTGGTAACCAACGAGCAATCGAAATTTATGAAAATCTGTATTTTAAATATTAATATGCTTATTATTTATTCGCATCGCTAGTTAATATTTAAATGATCTAGTTTCTTATTAATGCAAAATTTCCTTTTTGAATAAAAAATATTGTTCAAGTTATCAATTACAGTCCAAAAATGAAGTTTCTACTTTCTATTAATTAAATATTACACTAATAGTATCTTTTAGTTACACATTTTAAATGAAACACTTTTAAACGGATTAATCGCTTATATTGACTTATGTTGGCGTGGTCACGGGTAGACACCCGTGACAGAGTCCACCCGTGACTATTGTAAAGTGTTCGAAACGTCGGGTTTCCAAAAATGTTTTAAAGTCAATATAAGCGATTAATCCGTTTAAAAGTGTTTCATTTAAAATATTACACTTTTATACATTTTTAACTTCACGGTGAATACAGCATTTATATTTGGTGAGGCTGGCCAAAGCATAAATAATTCTCTCCCCTTAAGAGGGTTCGAACCTACAACGACCGTGTTAACAAATCAGCTATCTCACTATTCAACAATGCCGCTTTTATTTCATTTTAAAATAAACCATACAATGGCTAAAAAAATTGAGTAACCAATCTATAACTTTGATTTACTTACCTATCGGAAATAAAACGTAGTTGTTTTATAAACTTTTATACAAAATTTCAATAAAAGACCCATTAAAATCAATTCACAGCAGTGTTCGCGTGGGGCGCGATCAAAACGATAAAAAATGTTATTTTAGTTTCCACTAGCCGATGGCCGGTACGTATCGGCGTTTTGATATAATACTTAATATGATATTTCAGTTATTTTTTTTTTATAAATGACTGTCAATATATTTTTTTCATATTGTGGTAACTGAAACGTATCGTGTAACCTAATAATAAGTTTCATTGCTTACATAAACAAAAATCTTAATATCAACTATTTAAATTTATAAAGCATCATATATGGAACTAACGAAAGTTCACTTTCATATAAGGAAAGCGTGTAAAAATCGAGAAAAAGCAGCTTGAGGACTTTTCGAATATGGTAGGGTAAGCTTGGGGAGTATTGAGGGAATCTTGTTTTAAGACATCATGTTTCCCATATTCCATCATAGTTTTTGAAACATTATATATTGAGTAGTGGAAATCAACGCTGTGTTTTGTCTTTTAGAAGAAAATAAATTTGAAATAATCATTGCCTCGAGAGAAAATCGAACCTACAACCGTCGTGTTTACAGTCTGAAGTTATCTCGCTGCGCCAAGATGGCATATAATAAACAAAATAAATATATAATACTCCATTTTAATACAAAATAAATTTACTTTTTAACACATAACACATAGGTATAAATTTGTATAATTTTACAATTTATATATAAGCTCTTACAATATTCTACGTTTAATATATCTTGTAAATTCAGTACACTCACCTATTTTGGCGTGTGTTAGCTTGAATGACATGACACAGACAAGTGTCAACACCAGGCTAACGATCTTCATCCTGACATACGCTTAAGTCATTTTCACTAAATATCTGGAAAGAGGAATTTAGTGTTAGTCTAAAATAAATTAATAGTTAAATAATTTACTAACATATTTAAATTATTAAATTTACAATTCACTTTTTGAATAATGTATAAAAAAATATATATATTTACATTTTTCATAAAAACTTCGAAAAATAAATAAAAAATAGTTTATCAGCCATTCTTTCAATAACATTATTCGTTGTCTCAATTTTAACGTTATTATATAGAAATGTAAAATTATCTTAATTCGAATGATCATTATTCATTAAATATTCCGGGACATTAATTCTCATTATTTTAATGGTATAGTTAAGTTTTCCTAATAAACTGTGTTACAGCTACATCCCGCACATGGAAGGGTAGACCGAGAGAACTTAGTGTTAAGACACTGAGTTCTGTTCCTCACTTTCCGCTGTATCTGAGAATATACGTGTTGAGTGACGGAACTCAACGCCGCGTTGTTTTATTACTAGAGCCAAGAATTGAAAATATTAAATATTTCATTTCCTCAAGGCTCACAACTTTCACAACAGATTTTTATTAATTAGTAGGTGTGATAACTGTCTTTGTTCATCAACCATTTCATATATCTGCCACTGTTTTCATAACGTTGAATATGTTGTCAAACAAACAGAATACTATAATACATAGGTGTTCCCGACACAACAATAAGCTTGAAACTGTAAGTTCATATTGTATTCAGTTAAATTAATATCAATAATGACCTATATTCATGCTTCATGAAATTTTGCATACCACACTAATTTGTATTCGTAACATTAATTAATATCGAATACATTATCTAAGGCAAATTGTGACAAATGTGTTATAGATATGTTTTATTGTTATAAATCTTACTAGATGCCTGAAGTAGTGCAGGGTAACAAGAGTGTGACTGTAAAAGCTACAGGTTGTGAATTCGATATCCACTGGAGGAAATTAAATATATAATATTTTCAATTCTTCGCTCTGGTAACAAAGAAATGCGCTGCTTTGAGTTTCGCCACTCAGCAAGCAATGCCTCAAATTCGGCGGAAAGTGAGGAACAAAATGGAGTGTCTTAACAATAGGTTTCCAAGGTCCATTTGAGTACGCGGTCACGTACAGAATATAAAATTGTACTTAGTATCACGCTGTATATCGCATTCTCCAAATGGAATTTAATATCTAGAGACTCAGTTCTCCACTTTCTACCCGACTAAATGGTATTGCGTTTTGTTGTAGCGAAACTAAACTCCAAACATTGCATAAGTGAAGAAATAAAAATTATTTATTTATCCGAGGGGGAATCACTGGCGGAACCAAATACTTATATCCATGGCATAGTATAAAAAAATTTAAAGATTGATAAAATTATATCAAGTTTACATTTCTAGTTATTTGTCAAACAAATTGAGTGCGTACGTAGACCTATTAATTATAAAATTGGGCATGAAATGAGAATTTGCATTGTAAATAAAGTAAAGAATCTGAAAATAAAAAAAAATATTTGTTCTACAGATAAAAACTATCACTTTATTTTATTTCATACAAAACGAATACATACAACTGCAAATTCTAATTTGTCATTTTTTATAACATGTAGTACATACATACATAGCTTCACGCTGTATCCCGCACGTGGCAGGGTAGGCAGAGGGAACTTGGGCACTTCACGTTCCCTACTTTCCACCGAATTTGAGGCATTAGCTATTAAGTGGACGCCGCGCTTTTTGCCTTATTACCAGAGCGAAGAAATGAAACATTAAATATTTAAATTGAAAATATTAAATATTTCTTTTCCTCGAATGGGGATCGAACCCATAACCCGTCAGTTACAGTCACACGCTTGTGCCGCCGTGCCACGACAGGCATATACCATGTAGTTCTTGTTCAATTACGATTATCAGGAAATTAATACAGAACACTGGGTATACAAGTCGCACTTAACCAGTTTTTGAATTACTAACTCCACTTAAAGGACATTAACTATCATTTGGTAAATTTAATATAAATACAAGAAAGCTTTCCACTGTAAAACATTTATAATATACATGAACCATGTCGTCTACAGTAGTTAGACTTGAGCGCTTCATAAAATAAATAGGTTTAGCCCGAGCTTTCAAATAATGTAACTAGCCAATCGAAACTTTTAACATAAAGTGCAAAGCTCATATAACTAGTGTACTGAAATCCCCTTTTACAATATAGCCGTTAGTGGTATAATGTTGGAGCTTCTCAGGTTTACTGCTACATACCGAAAGACTAAGGATTATCGTAAATATAAAATAATGGATGGATATGACTAAGTTTTTTTAACATTAATTTTATTACAATGTACGTTTTATTTTTACTTAAGGCTGTATTCTGCACATTGGCAGAGGGAGACATCTCTATTCTCCGTTTTCCACCGTTGAGATGCAAGTGTCGAGTAATTGCGTGTTGAATGGTGAAACTAAACGCCACGCTTTGCCGTTACTAAATTAGAGAAAGTATAAAATATGTCATTTTCTCAAGAGAAAATCGATCCCACTGTCTGTCGTGCTTAAAAATGCACACTTGTGCTTTTCACTGCCACTCCCCAAAATGGCCTCCTGGCCTCAAAATTGTTTACTATGCTGATATAATATCGTCACTTATGCTAGAGAGTACAAAATATTTTATATTTCTGGCGTATTCTTAATTTCTAAGCACTTGTTGTAGATTAACAATTTTTCAATCAATCATTTCGACGGGCAAATAAATATTTATATTATCTACATTCACACTTTATATCTTGCGAGGCAGCCAAAGAGAACGGAATACCTCTTGCACCTCATCCACCTTAATACAAGCCCTCCAGAAAGTTTTCATGATTTTTATGTGATTTCTCTTCTGTATCATGAACATTACGTTTTTATGCATAGATATTATGCATTATTTTATATTTTCTCCAGTTACACGCATACTGATGTAATCATTCATAAATACAAATCATTTAAAAAAAATTAGAAGAGCCACTGGTGAGAGTAGTATTCGCAGTCTCTCTATTAACTAGTAAAAACCTATGTAAATACTATATTTTACAATATTTTTTAATTTACATAATAAACTAATTTTCTTTCTACATATTTTACACTCAATTCTACCTCTACATCATCGATATTAACTTCCGTTTCCTAAAGTGAACGTTTTATGACAACAAATGGAGGTATGCATTTGAAGTTTTGAAGTAAAACAAATAGATTCACTTAAGCGGAGCTCAATTTATATGCGATCGTAGAAGAATTCAATTTCCCGTATAAAAATCTCGAATGGACAGCGGGATAAGTCGAATAATTCTTATATTGACCAACGCTTTGAATGAATATGTAAATGGCAATCTGATTTAATTTAGATTATCTTAGTATTTGTAGAGTAAAGTTTTCTTCAAAGCAGTTTATATATTTATAAATTATTTATATATGCTCGAAGGACATTGTTTAATTTTTTTTTCGGCTTCGCACTGTATCCAAAAATGGCAGGATAGGCAGAGGGAATTTTGGAACCTAATGTTAAGACACTCCATTCCATTCTCCAATTTTGGCCGAATTTGAGACGTTACTTAGTTACCAGAGGGAACAAATGAAAAAATTCAACATTCCATTTAAAAATATTACATATTTCATTTCTTCAAGTGGGGGTCGAATCCGAAACCGTTCACGTTTACAGTAACACATTTGTGCCACGACAGGTCTACTAATAATGTTTTTAAATCTGAATTATAAAAAGTGAGTGCGATGCTCCAATCAAAACTAAACTGACGATGACCAGTAAAACAAGAATATTTCTATTAACTAATTATAATATATATTTAAAAAGTACTTCTTTGACTGAGACAGTGGAAAATTTATTCATTAGTACTCCTTTTAAACATAAAAGGACGTTATTCGACTATGAGTTAGCTATCCATTGTACAAAGTCGTAAGTCGATCTGTTGTTGTTATATGTCCACAGTAATAAGTGTTTAGTATACTAAAGTGAAGTTGCGCATTAATGCCTTTTACACCCATCCCATAGACTCAATGAAATGCAACTTGCAGCATTATACTGAGTATTTAGATGCAATTCTTTTTTTTTTGTTTATTTGGCTTTACACTGTACTGTAACAGAGGCAATCTCGTGTTGAGACACTCCGTTCCCCTTCCGATTTGGGAGATTCGTTACCAGAGCGGTAAAGTGAGGTAATTCATTTCTCCGAGTGAGCGCAGACACAATAATATCGTTTAACTCTAATAATAGAAAATTATAAAAGCGTACATCTAATACATTATACATATACATAAGTACATTCACGTATTTATACCTCAAAGATACTATAGAATTCCAGATAGCAAGGAATCACTACTTCACGTGAATATTTTTGTCACTACATGAACGACGCCCCAGTTTCACGCTGTATCCCGCACATTACCCGCAGGGTAGGCAGAGGGAACTTGAGATCAAGACACTCCATCCCTTGCTCTTCCGTTCCACTCCGTATCCCACTTTCTGCTGAATTTGAGGCATTGCGTGTCGAATGGGTAAAGGTGCTGCCGTTTTGCCTTGTTTGCATTAAATATTTCATTTAAATATACATACTTTACCCGTTTACTCTTGCCCCTGTGCCACGACGAGCCTCAATAATGACCTACACATTAGCGTCACTTCCAAGTAATATTTTATTTTCAGTTTTACAGCTTATTCTGCTTATAGCCGAGGGACTAATGTGAAAACCAGAACACGATATTGCAATTAAATGGTGGATCATAACGCCGCGGTTAAGCTTTCGATAATAGGTTTAAGAATTTTAACTACTACGTCATCTTGAACCTAACTAAGATGTGTGTTTTAGTTTTGATACTCTAAGTTCGGACTTGATTTAGTATTCGAGCTCCTTTATGTTAATCTTTTGTCTTGAGAGTTGGATTGTAAGTTTCTTTAGAGTTTTCTACAACGAGCTGTAGAAAGCTTTATTTTCGTATAAGTTATTTTAAGTATAGTTTACAGGAGTTGGAAAAACTTAACTGAATTTAATTTAATCATATAATGGTATTTTCTATTGTTTAATCTTAGAATTATCATTTGCAACAGCTTAGAATTATCTCTTGCCATTGCTGCGCTTAAAGACAATTCGTTAAAATTAACATTTGGAATTATATTTATAAGCGTATAAAAATTTCGACGGAGATTGGTGAGAAATACGTTCTCATACGTTACGGCTTAGTTGGTCAGAGCGCTTCGACGGTTTCCAAGAGGCGCGGGCTCAAATCCAAATGCTACTATATTATTTTTACAGTACACTTTTCATTTTAACGAAGAAAGCACAAAGCAAACGATATTTATAAAGACCTTGGACGGCGTTGTGTATGTCTTAATAACAAATTGGACGGAACCGTAGAAATGAAATCCTAACATTAAGTTGACTCTACCTGCTATATACGACTCTACCTGCTATGGATATCAATTTCAAAGAAATTAGTCTAAATTTCGAAATAATAGTTCTTAAGCTTTTGTATGAAGCGTTAGGATCATTAGTGTTTTGCACAATGCCGGCCAATGGGCTGGCCTGCAAATGCACAGTTGCACAGATATAAACTGCTAATGAAAAGATTGCGTGCTGGAATAATTCACACATTTAGCAGAAACTTAAAATTATACAAGCTTTATGAAACTAAGATTTCTGAATAGATTGTATTGAAAGAACGTTTAGTGCCCTTTTTTAAGGAAATTCCGAATTAAAAATTTTTAGATTTCATAGCTTTCTTTTAGAGTGGTTTTTAGATTTGTGCCCCTGCACCTCAATGAAGCAGTAATGTGTGACTGTAAACGCGACAGGTTGTGGTTTCGATCCCCAATCGACATAATGAAATATAAATATTTACTAATTAAATATTTAATATTTTTATTTATTTGCTCTGGTATCAAGGCAAGGCCCGGCGTTGAGCTCCGCCACTCAGTACGTTATATGAAAGCAATAACGATGGTATGTAAGGAGAAGGAGAATACAACATAGTGTTTTAGCACTAGTTTGCCAAGTTTCTCTGCCCTACCCCACCGTGTGCGGTATGCAGCGTAACGCTAAAAAAGATCTGTATTATTTGTGTACGTAACATTAAGTGTCGGAATACTCCCAAAACGAGAAAAATACGTTAATTAATACCTCCGACTAGGAATCAAACATACAACCGTTTTAAAGTCAAGTGCTACAATAAAACAAACATTAACGCGAATAAACTGTGCCTTTATTTTATTACTGATTTATGTATATGTTACTCTTATAAATATTCTAAGATTCTTTTAACGTAGTGTGACTGAAACCGAACCTCTTGGAATCCGTTTAAATCCGTTCAATAAGCCAAGGCTCAAGTCACACCACATTACAATTACAATACGTTATCTAAATAAATATTTTTCATTCCTAAGTGAATATTAACACTTTAAAAATAGTAAAAACATTCTAAAAAGTTACAATGAAAAACACTTTATTCTTTCTAAAGATTTAATTTTTATCTGCAAGTGCTTTTCACACATGCCCTTGCCCTTACAATTGCACCAAAACCACGACGTATATAATTATTTTCTATGAAATATGACGGCTGCGAATCGAAAATATTTTCAGTGCGCTATAAAGGATTCCTTTCGAGAGGCAATCTCTCATTTCAAGCATTATTCACATCGAAAATATTTTATTTAGATTGCCATTTATAAACTTTATGTAAATATTCTTGCGATATATTGCGTTTTAAATATTCGTATACCAGTTATTGGTAAAATTTTACTTTTATAAAATTATTTATGACTAGCGTCTCGCTCACTGCTTCGCATGCAACAATTATACATTTTTCGTTAAATAATCTGTATTATTTTTGTGCTTAGGCAATATTACTAAAGACAACTCAACTAATTCGATAAAATAATTATTGCGTTAGATACAATATTGTAGAATATTGGTGTCAAAATTTATCGAAATAAAAATTCTTCATATTGATATATCTTTTTTATTTGTAGACCGTACAAAAAAAAACGTTGAAAGTAGTGGAAAGTTCACCTAAATGTAATATTAAAGATTATATTAAATTCAGTTTCTGAGAACGTACAGGCAAACTGATAAAAAATTCAAAAAATCAAATTATTCAAAATCATTTTTAGAATTGTTATCTGTTGTATCATAATCGATTTTAGAGATTACATCGATACAACGATCCAATAATGGATGTCTCTTATGTCTTCCATGTACAGGCAGCGATCAGTTACAATTTTATTGTACGTGTTTACGTTACTTTCATTTTAAAGATGCCAATATATATCATATATTAATCTTTAAAATAAAGTAACGTACTACAAAAATTAGTGATTTTTATAAAGGCATATATAAGTGCTCTTATATTTTTATATAGAAGTCCTTGCTCGCAATTTTGTTTACATCTGAATTCATAACATTTAATAAAAAATATCGTATTTTCCCGTTTGTACAAAAACGAGTTTCAAGAAATCGCCACTAATGGTACTAGCACACTAGGACAGGAACTTCGACTTAAATGTCAGCTCACACTGTATACACTTAAACACTCACTTTTCTACATACACATTACCCTTAACTATATAAATTCTTAATATTTAATTATAGTTCAGTGCATCACGCATAGTTATTCATGATGTATTCTCACTTAATACTAGACGCCGTGGCTTAGGAGTACAACATCTGATCGCAAAGGCGACGTTTGCAAGCTTGAATTCTCTCGGGGTAATTAATTATTTTCATTTCCTTGCTTTGGTAACAACACAAAGCGTGGTGTTTCAAAATCAAAACCTAAATATTCAATTAGGCCACTATAAGCACTTTTGAATTGTCAAATTACATCGAAATATTTGTAGTACAGGAAACGACTTCGGTCTGCTGCTGTTGACAAGAAACTCAATAGTTCCTCTGTTCAAAATATAATTTACAATAAATGTTTTTTTATATATTTTATAGTTTCCCAAGTACGCATCACCAATATTTATCTTGGTCCAATATTAGTCTTGGATGGAATAATACACTTTGTCACTTAATATTATTAATATATTTTCAAATTTAACTTTGAATTGTTCAAGTCCAAAATTTAATATACATACTTGTAAAATTTTATCATACGAAAGTTTCACATTACGCAAAACTCAAAAGATTAAGCGGATATGTCCAAGCAAAGATTACGCTGCCTACACTGTTATATGCTGGATTCAACATGAAATTAAACATAAATAAAAAATACATATAAAAATAATAAATCTACATACATATAATTCTGTACAAGAAAACTATTTGTATAGTTACATCACGCTTTGCCACTTTACAATAATTCTTCCACGTTTAAAAAAAGGAACGCAGCTTGAGCACGAATGCATATTAACAAGAATATACCGACCGTTCTTCAAAAAAGATAAAAAAGATGAAGAATGCCTTTCAAAAGATAGCGCAAAGAAATTCAGTACCTAAATTGTACAAAGCATAGTTAATGCGGACACCATTTCTTTTCGCCTGAAAACGTGCAGAGATTTTGCATGTTAAGTTTTTTTTTTTTTTTCTTTCTTGTGATGGATTCACAGTGAAGTAGTAGTATGAAATTATTCTTTGAATTTTAACGATTGTAATGAGAATATGAGAATGACGTGGCGTTTTTTCTTGTTTCAAAAGTATTAGC
>DWMZ01001242.1:0-17137 GCA_018249855.1 Eueides tales michaeli
ATATATATATATATATATATATATATATATATATATATATATATATATATATATATATATATATATATATATATATATATATATATATATATATATATATATATATATATATATATATAAATTGGTATAGAATCCGATTTCTATAATTATTTTCTATGTTTTTGTAGCTTCACAGTATATCTTGCTCAAAGCAGGGAACGCAGACGGAACCTGGGAATCTAGTAGAAAAATATGTTATTCTTAACAAGACACTTTTTACATATGTTTCTCACTTACCGCCAAATTCTCAAGTGAGGAGTTGAGTGGCAAAACTCAACGCTATGCTTAGTCTTTTTTCCAGGGCGTGGATATAAAAATATTAAAAATTTTATTGCCCATTTTTTTTCACAAGCTGGTGTTCCTATGGCACAATAGTTATTTTTTTTACTTTTTAACATGCTTCTTCTTTCATTAAACTAAATGTAAATTTCCGTTTATTTTTGGTTTTCCAATTTGAAGTATAAGTCTTGGATGGCGGTTCATAACGCCGCCGTTTTCTTTACCTTCAAGAGAACTGTAAAAAGTATAAATATATATTTTTAAATATTATATACGAAAATAAATCGCATTCTCTTTTAGAAAACATTATTTTTGGTAATAATTCGGAGTGCGAAGATTGAAGTGCTAACAAAAAAGTTATAACAATCGTGTAGATTTCGGATTTCGACGTAGTGAGTTGTGAATACATAGCTTAATTAGCTTGAGTGCTTATTTTGTAAGGAGTTCCTGAATTTAAACCTGCAATATTTATCTTTTTCACGTAGTGTTTTTTTCGTTATATATTTTAATTTGTATGTAAATTTAAATTCTATTTTATCACTTGGAAGATGGCATGATTAAATTATTAAATACTTTAGTTTTTAGTTATAGCATATTAACCTCATAAAACGGTAAGCTAAACATAATTTTTACTCATTTCTAAAGTTAAAATAGCACGTACATCATACGACAAAAAAAACTTGTAGAAATATTTGCGAACGAAGTGGATCTTTCAACAGTGTGACATGTTTAAGTTATATTTTTATGCATATTTTTTGAGAAAAAAAGACATTCACAAATACTTTATAAAATTTCCATACTTATCCTTTAATAGAATTTCGTTTCCCTAAAAAAAAACCGATTGATACATTTAAAAAACGTACATAACCTTCAAAATTAAAGTAATTTTAATAATTATTCTCACTATGATGAACTTCAATAGAATAATTATTTTATTAAGAAGTAAATGAAACTTCTATATTTGGGTAGAAAAAGAGCAACCAAAATATATTAAAATCTCTTAGGACCTATATATCTAGAGATAATTTTGTATTATAACAATTAGTCCAGTCCAGTTGAAGTAGGTAACATATATAGGTAAATATATATTAGTTTTTTATGTTAATTGAAGCTATCTTAGTACAGCGTCGCAGTATCTGACTGTAAATTTCAATGGCTTATTTCCCCTTTAAGGGAATGAAGATTTTTTTGCATCTCCTCGATCTTATGAGAAAACAAAGACCACCGTTGAATTGCTTGTTAGCTGAGTGGCGACTCAGCTAACACACAGTCTAGAAAATAGGATAGCTCGTGTATACAATTCCAGCTATGAGCAAGATAGTTTGTAAAAACATTAAGTGCATTGCATTAGTACAGTTCAAAACGAACAAATCGAAAAAATATTAAAAATGGCCATTCATTACAATAACTTCGCCAATATTATTTGGTCATATTGTTGAACGAAAACCAAAGATGCTTTAAGGAAATGAATATTTCAATTGTTGTAGAAATTTCGACATTTTCCTGTTTTCGTAGAATTACGACTTGCCTTACGGCCTTTCTTTATTTAGTTCGGCATAATGTTTTCCAGTGTTCACATTGTACAATAAAATAGAAATAATATTTGTGGCCTTAGTGGGTTCTTTGAACAATATAACATGGTAAGGTTATATTTTATTGACACGTTTTTTTGAGAAAAGAAGACATTCACAAATATTTTATATTATTCTCATATTTTATAGTATTTTTCATTTTAAACTACTATTACCTGAGATTAGCGCTATCAACTAATTAAACTATGGAGTTTTATAGTAATAAAACAGATCACATAATTATATTTTCTACCTTCACATCTTTTGAATTATTTCCAAGATGAGAACAAAGATATTGGTATACCTCATCACTTAATACTTGTAAATGGTTAAAAGCCAAAGAGAGTGGGATTCACCCATCGCGGGTTCCATACTAATTTCAGGAATGTAGGTCAAATTGAAATAACTGATAAATTTATTCTATAAATATAAGTTTGCAATTATTTTTTTCTATTACCTATAAATTTTTACTGTCAGAATTTGTGTCTTTAAATATTCAGTATATTCTACACAAAATACAACAACAGCTATACATAATACTTGTATCTTTTGATGTTATTACGTTGATTTAGAGGTTTGATTTTTTTTTGTACTCAATGGGACTAAAGACCTGAATATTTAATCTCAAGATACAGGGTCTAGACAGACGGACAGAGGGACAAGAAAGTGATCTTATAAGTTATTTTAATTTGAGGCAGGGTACCATAAAAATGGAGAAAGATAATGGACCTGTAAAATAATTATGAAAATTACATATCATTGATACGGGGGACCCGCCTGCGACTTCGCTTGCCATTATTAATTACTGAAATACATATTTTAAAATAACAAAATATTTAAAATAATTTAACTAATTTACTTTCTATGTAAACGAAGAAAATTAAATAAAAATATGAATTAATAGCTAAATTAATAAGACCAATACATACATCAACATCTATACTTATAATTAAATAGTAGATCGGTGTCTGTATATGGAAGGTATGGTAAGTGAAGAAGATAGAACAAAAAACAATTATAAATCTCAGAAACGGCTTAACCTATTTTATAGCAGTTTTCACTATTGTGTTTTTAGTAAGCTTCAGTTATCATTTAATGTTGCTTTATTTCAATCGTCATTATCTATTAATTAATGTCTTATTGAATTGGCTGAAATTTCACTTTTCAATATAGACATTATTATTAGAAAACGAAAGTAATGAAGATTAGTAAATTAATATTTAAGTCGTTCGAGCGGGTCGATAGTAATAAATCAAAAATGTATGAAAATTGACACAACGTATGGTCGGTCATTCTGTAATCAAGCGCCTCCACGCATCGTGCAGCTCGCAGACTATGTAATTTAGAATCTATGATATCTCCTAGAGTATTTATTGTAATGATATACTTAAACTACAATTTTAAATCTAAATGAATTGCCAAATGTGAATATTATATTTATTTCGGTAAGAATTAATACCAAATTGCAGAAAATGTAATAAAAAAAATAGATTAGGTTAATGTGGGTAAAAATATATTTTTTATATGCTTTTTAAAGGTCAATGTTTTTGTAGAACATTGTTGAGCCAGCGCACGCCATCTTAACGTTCAGGAATCCCAATTTTGTCGACCTTTTCATGAAGCAATGAAATTCATGGAAATAACTAGAAAAAAATGGCAGAAAAATATCTATAAAAGACCTGTTTTCCACTGACATTTCCTGTCAAGTATCTCTATTGGAAATTTTATCACAATCAAATGAGCGATTTGACCGTGATCAAGTCACAGACAAACAGAGAGGGTTACTTTCGATTTTATTAGTATGGATGAAAATTTATATTTTTTTAGCTTAACGCAGTGTGACATCTGTAGCAGAGTAGGCAGAGAGAACCTATTTTTGACACACGTAAAATTCCCTATTTTTGACACGTAAAATTCCCTATTTTCGACACACGTAAAGTTCCCTATTTTTAACACACGTAAAATTCCCGATTTTTGACACACGTAAAATTCCCAATTTTTTACCACACGTAAAATTTTCTATTTTTGACATACGTAAAATTCAACGTCGCACTTGTCTTGCTACGAGGAATATAAAAAAATCACTCGCCCAACGGAGAATTTTGTTTGCTATAATTAATGCAATTTTGCAACAGGAAGGTTCGATTCTCACTCAAGGAAATTGAATATTTAATATTTTCAACACACAATTGATTTAAAAGTCGATGACAAAGAAGTGTCGTAACATGCGAGATACAGCGTGAAACTAATAAACAAATTATACTCAACATTTAGCTCTTTACAATCTACAATTTTATCTACTCAGTAAGCGAAGGCGTAAAAAGGAATATTTTAAACATATTTTTATCTTTTAATCTCATTGAAATTTCATGTAAATTCAGTTTCATTTAAACCGCAGCGTTAACGACAAATTCGTTTATGTATAAAAAGTGGTAAAATTTCACTTTTTTTTAACGTAGATTTAATTTACTAATATACTTATACTCATTAAATCGTGACCTTTTATGAATTCTCTTTTTTCTTAATTCACAATTTATGAGGTAGCATTTATATACAATGATTTACATACAATTCACCACTCAGGCGAAACAACCGCCGTCGTTTAGGTAAAGTAATTTAAATATATTTACTCCCATAAGTGGGGATCGAACCAACAGCGTTAATTAATACATAACATAATTTGAATATCAATATATCCGGTAGTTCTTAAATAACAAAAGATTATTTCTGAAATCCTATTTTCTGTGTCATCCAATTATTATATTACTAAAGATAAAATGTTATTGTAACAATTACTGTGTTGATTGAACTTTTTGATTTGTTTAATATATATTAATTGAGATCTGTTTGTTAATATTTAAAACATATATATTTTTTAATTTGCTCCTTATGGCACAGTGGCAATAAAGTAGTAAATGCGACGTTGAAAGGTTCGACATTTGGTTTCTCACTCTACTTAGTAACACGTAACGCCTCGAGTTAGAGCTGAAAAATAAGTACAGAGTGTCTTTTTACTGGGATCACTTTGGTCTTTCTCACTGAATGCGAGATACAGCGTGAAACTTTTATCTACCTGCATGCTATGAGGAAACCTGGGAACATAGTGTTGTGACGTTCCGTTCCCAATAAGACATTTCCGTACCCCAATTGTTGCTGATTTTTTTATTTATTGCATAGTAAATGGTACAACTTAACGCCGCCAATTTGCCTCGTTTCCAGAGCGAGAAAATATTAATTAGTTAATTTCCTCACGTAGGAATCGAACCCACAATCTGCGCGTTTACGTTTGCGTTGTCTGGTACGAGAAAAATAATTATTAAATTATATATTTCACATCATCTTGGGAAAGTTAAATTTCTGTTTTATACTCTAAATATTTAACTCAAGTGTTTTTATTATACATAATTGTATAGTCTTTTTTTATTGGTACAGTACTTATTTATACATACATACGTCTTTCACTCTTGTATATATTAGTAAGTCTCACATATTTTTCTACATTTTAAATTAGAATTAGTGTTAGAGCTTTGCAGATTAACCACTTTTTTAAATGAAGAACTTTTATAATAAGCTGAACTTTTACGATCGTGGCTTACTTTATGAGACCATAGCCTGTAACAAGTTTTATACGACAGCCGTGAATTTGTAAAAAAGTTAAAAGAAACTCATCTCACAACTAATATATTATTCATAATTTTTTTTTACCCAATATTCTGCATATGCTACGTAGTCAGAAACCTAATGTTGAGATAATCCGTTACCCATTTTCTGTTCCATTTTCAAGATATTGCCCTTTGATTTGCGGAACTCAACGCCGCCTTTTTTATTACTGTTAGCAAGAAAATAAAGATAATTTATTACTATAAATAGAAATCGCATCAATAACCGTTGTGTTAAAAGTAAATCATTTTAAATATAGAATATATTTGTTTAGCCAGACAGAAAAAACATTATCAACATTAGATTAAAATAATTTGTAACCCTGTGTTGAGCGGAGAACCCTACGCTCTCGTAACAAGGCAAAGCGCGGCGTTGAGTTCCGCAACAGAGTATTTTTGCATTAAGTTCCCAAGTTTCCTCTGCCTTCCGTGCCATATGCGGTATACAAGGTGAAACTACCGCACACTCTCCACAATTCCAAATTCGTGTTAATTATTGAGAAAAAAATATATTTATCATATTTAAATAGGTAAGATCATTTATTTTTACTTATTTCACGATAAATAAGATCTTTTATATGTACTTCTATAGAAATTTAATATAAAGAAATATCGGCGAATGATCTTTTTTTTAATTAATTTTTGCATATTTATGTTTTCAAGCATCAGTTGGAGAACATAGTCGCATTAAGCAAAGAGCGTGGGTTTTAGTTGAGTTATGAATTTCTATGAAGATATTTTAATGTTTTTATTTAATGCTATGAATTATGAACATGTGCAGAAATTAGACCTAACGATGCTAAAGGCTTTACGAAACTTTTGTGAAAGATTTATTTACGTATTATGTACAATTTAAGCCTGCAACTATGTTTGTATGTACTACGGAAACATGGCTTTGCTTTTACAATTCCATAAAATCTTAAATTTTATTTTGTTACAACTTTCTTGCCAATGCCAAGCCAATGCCAAGCCAATGCTTGTTAGTGAAAAGGTTAAAAACTCTTAAGCTTTCTGATAATATTCAGAAATCTATTAATATAATTATTGACGGTTTTTTTTGGGTCAATCGTCTTTCGTATGTACTCAATATCATTTCACATTTGTGAAGACAAATTTAACGAAGCCTGTCGTGCCGCATGGGTACAAGGGTGTAACTGTAAATGCGATAGGTTGTGGATTCGATCGCCTCTCTAGGAAATTAATTTAAATATTTTCATTTCTTCACTTTGTTACCAAGGCAAGCTGTATTGTTAAGTTCCGCCACTCAATACGCAATACTTGAATATTGGTGGAATGTGAGGAACGGAACCTTTGTTCGGACACTCTTGTTGTAACACGAGGTTCCCAAATTCCCTCTGCCTTCCTACCATGTCCGAGATACAGCGTGAAGCAGAAAAAAATACTACAAAGAAAGGTAGCATTTTCAATTAAAATATTTCAGAAGCTGCTTAAGCCAGTAAGCCTTATAGTTTCTATTTGTGTTGTTTTCATTAAACATTCAATGTAGAAAATCGAGTGGTGCGTAAAAAGCAAAGTGCCTTAACACTAGATTCCCCACCTACTGTGTTAAATGTACAATAATTAAGATTTATAATTCACAACAAAAAAAATTGCTGATTTTTAAGTTTTCTTATCAGAGTAAAAAAACTATAATTATTCAGTGTATTATAATTTTTCCAAGTTAAAACCGAAAGCACAACACTTAATTACAAACCAACAAACTCTTAATTATATTTTTAAAAATCCTAAGACTTATATTTATGCAATTTGAATAAAAAAAGTCAGGCTAACAGCATCGCGTGACTAAACACGCTTAAACGTTGCAAGATTCTAATTAATTTCCAAGGCGGCGTTCGCCGTTGTGGTGTTAACTAAACATTTATTGAAATGTTAGAGCTAAATTACTTGTTATATTAATAAACTAGCGGCTTCGCTCTCTTTATTTATTTTCTTTTTCTTTTCAGCTTCACACTGTATTCCGCACATGGTAGGGTAAGTATTGGGAACTTGGGAACCTAGTTACGACACACCGTTACGTTCCCCACTTTTTACGCCGCACTTTGAGTTTCACCACTCAACACGCAATGCCTTTTAATTTCGCTCCTCAACACTTAATATCTTGAAAATTTCACATAAAGTGGAGAAATGTATGTCTTAACACCAAGATTCCCTCTGCCTACTCTGTTTTAAGCTATATATAGCCTAAAGCTATAAAAGATCAAATGAGAAATGTTTTACAAAAGATAAAACTAACACTTTTACTGGATAGCAAAATGCAATTCATTCAATTTAAATTAGAAAACCACTGTGTGTTTTCATTTAAAAGTAATTCAAATTGTACCTTCAATAAAACCTGCGGTTTTTATCTTTTTAACTGCTGTTACGTTAAATAATTTTAACTTGCATGTTAATCGGTAATTTGGTTGAATTTCGTATTTTTTTAGTATCACGCTGTATCCTGCAGATGTCAAGGTACGCAGAGGGAACTTAGGAACCTAGTGTGAACACACTCCGTTACCATTAACACACTTCCGTTTCCCATTTTACACCAAATTAATGCATTGCATGTTGACTGGCACAACTCAAAAATCTGCGCTTTGCCTTGGTACCAGAATGCAAAAATTTTTTTTTTTTGTTTTCTCGAGTAGTTTGAATATATTTTCTTGAATCAAGAGTAAGAAAACTTTAGATTAAGTCAACTTTCAAACAAAAGAACTAATTTGGAATCGCTTCATGCGTTTGGGAGCTACGATGCACAGACAGACATACAAATAGATGTACATATACATCAAACTTTTATATTTGCATCGGGGCTGAAAATTCTTATTATGTAGGTCCTGGCTGTAATTATCACTTCTATTGTCAATCTCACTAACTGAAAATTGAATTTATACTTATAACAAATTTGTAACCGATTTTTGTCTGTATATGGAAGATATACAGACAGAAATCTGAGGCCTGTCGTGGCGCAAGCGTGTGTCTGTAACCGACAGGTTCTGGATCCTCAGTCGAGGAAATGAAATATTTCAATATTTTCAATTTAAATATTTAATGTTTCATTTCTTCGCTTTGGTAATAAGGCAAAACGTGATTTGCGTCACTCAACACGCAATGCCTCAAAATACGGCGGAAAGTGGAGAACGAAAGTGAGACCGAGTGTCTTAACACTAGGTTCCCGGGTTCCCTCGACTACCCTGCCTCGCGTGAGATACATTGTGAAGCTAGAAAACTTAAAAAAATATATGGAAGATATATCAAGAAATATTTTATATGAGATGTTTTTCAATGTAATGGGGCCCAAATAGTGATATTTGAATTTTTTCTGTGTCTGTTCATCTATTTATCTATCCAGATTTAAATTAAGTTTTTATGGTTATATTTTGGCAACCTTCATTTAACATTTGTTGTGTTTTATTTAAATCGGATAAAAAATAAAAAAGTTACGTCAACTTAAAATATTAGGTTTGACAAAATAACTACAATAGTTTTAAATAAAATTCGAAAAAACATTAATTGTAGGTATCTTTTAGTTTATAAAAAATATTACTTGTAACTCCAATAATCCCGACAGAAAAGCATTATATTATATTATAGATATGTATACGCATATGATATGATATGTATTTATATGTCTATTGCCGTTTTCTTTGTCACAATGAAAAATCTACATTCATTTGATATTGTTAGAAACAAAAGTCGAAGTGTTTGATTTCATTTAAGCAAAGGAAGTGCGGTACTGAAATGCATGAAACAAGACTATTATATAACATAGACTCGATATACTCGTAGGTTAGCATTTTAAAGTTAACTTAACATATATTTTATGTATGTATACTAAAATATTTTACAACACCAAAGTAATATTTTTTGTGCCTTATTTTTAATGGTTGCCTGTTAGAGATCACTCGTGGTGATAAGTCCGCTATTGCATATAACATGTTAATTTAAGTGTTTTCATATTTTCTTTATGCATGATGTTATGTACAATTAATTATTATTATTTTTGTTTAGCATCACGGTGTATTCTGTTTATGGGTGGGTAGGCAGAGGAAACTTGGGAACCTAGTGTTTAGACACTCTGTACCGTTTCTCACTCACAAACGTGTCTCTGCCACAACGGGCCTCGATATAATAATTATTTTTAATTATTGATATACGTTGCAGATATTTTTTTTACTTATGTGATTTAGAATTTTAATTTACTCAACTAAGTTTAAGCAATACTTACGTTATTTTTTGAAGTTATACACCTTTAGGCGCGTCATGAAAAAATGATGAGAGTGAAATTTTAAGATTTGTCACACAAAAGTTACAGTATAAAGTTGCAGCGTTTGTAGTCGTATGAAATTGCAGCGGTCGCCTCTGTTCACTGTTTTCATATCCATAGTATTTATCTACATGATTCTAGTGTCTATATTCACACACGTGTTTCAGTTTCATATAATTATGATTTATATATGTGCAGATAAATTATATTCAGTAGTGATTTAAATTCAATATTTTCGTTAATATATTTGCTATTCTTAAATATTAGTAAATTTTTTTGTCCGTTTTTAAGTGACATGACATTCATTAATATATTTACTGACATTGACATTGATTAATATATTTACTATTCGTAAATATTAGTAAAAATATATATATATATATATATAATCTCCTATTATGTAATTTTTTCTTTTTTTTACCGTACAACCTCCTTCGTGTGTTTTCCATTCAACGTGACATTGGCAAAGTGATTCTGTGCTCAACTGGCACACTCGGAGCGCCATAATTTAAGAACTGAACTGAACTGAAAAAATATAATAATAAATAAAATTTAATAATAAATTCAATTTGAATTCATTGAATTTAAGTTTATTGTAATTTATTGTTTGCATACAATTAAAAACTATTTTTTAATGATGCCAAAGGAGTATAACTTCTCATGCGCGTACATAAGTACACGCATTTCAATTTTTATTGATTGAATATAACTGAAAATTGTATACAACATATGATACATTCTAAGTGCTTTTGGTAACTTTAACCTCTGGTACTGAGAAATATATTGATTAATGTGATGTAATACAACAATATCACTTTCGAAGCATTAAAAAGCTAGCACATGTTTTTTCAAACCTATACTTATTTCATTTGTTTTATTTATAATTTTTGTTATTTTATGCACTAAAAAAATCCTCAATTACTATACTGTATGTTTACATCGAGAGGTTATCTGTAAGAGATCACTCATAGTGATAAGGTCGCCTTTCCATACTACCTCTATGCATAAAATGTATTTTTATTTTACATTTTCATTTTCTATTTGTTATTTTTTTTTGTTTTTATGTAAATGCTGTATTTATTTTATATACGAAATAAAGAATTTTATCTATATATTCGATTATTCTAATTGCTTTTTAAAGTTTGAAATTAACAAACTTTTCAGTTTTTTAATATTACTATAGATTTTTTTATTTAATATTTGTACAATGTTAAGTAAAAAAATCTATTGACTGTTTTAATATTTCAATATGTTCTCTAATGATGATGCTGAAATTACTGCGTCATGTATACCTCTAGTCAATTATCTTGAGTTAGTGGTTGCATATTGATTTTTTATAACAGATTTGTTTAGCCATGTGATTCGGACTTAGAATAGGATCACCCTTGTACTGATGGTATTGTAAGAGGTGACTAAAGTACGCGTGGGAGAGTCACGTTGCCAGCAATGGCAGGCTCGACCGGACTATTACCACCCCCAGCATTTAAAACCCACGTTGAATAGTGGCTTTGGTCACTTCATTTCGCATTGGGTAATGCCGGGGCCCGGTGTCCATCCACCTTGAAGACCGGAAAGGCACCTGTAGCTTCCATGGTGTTACACGAGGCCGTGGGCGGCAGCGATCACTCGCCATCAGGTGACTCGTATGCTCGTAAAAATGTTTATATCTATATCGAAAGTCTTATAAAAGTAGGTTTCATTTTTATCACCCGATGTATCTTACACATAATAAGGTAGGCGAGAGAACCTGAGGCATCTAGTGTTATGACACTCCGCTGGGAAATTTAATATTAAGGCACTCCGCTGTCATTTAGCCAATTCCATCCTTACTTCTATGAAGGCTTCATTTTTAAAACAGGTAGATATTAGGTTACGCAATTAAAATTAATTGACTTTTGTGATACAACGATATTATAAGAAGATTAAACAAATTTTAGAAAGTAAAGAAATAACGAATAAAAATAATTAACGAAAGATCTGTTTGTCTTTAAATATTTCAAGATCACCGCGGTTTTTCAAACAGAAAAAAAACACATAAACGCACCAAATTGTGGGTTCGATCCCCACTCGAGGAAATTAAATATTAAATATTTTCAACTTTAAATATTTATTGTCTACATTTCTTCGCTGTGGTAACATAGCAAAGCGCGCCGTTGAGCTCTGCCACTCTACACGCAAAGCTCAAAATTTGGCCGAAAGTGTGGAACGGAACGGGCTGTCCTAACACTAGGTTCCCAAGTTCCTTCTGCCTACCTTGCCACGTGCTATACATATCGTGAAGCTGAGCTAATAAGTAAACATTTTTTTATTGAATGGTCAACAGTTAATTTGCGAGAAAAATATTAAATACGTATAATATTGAAATAGCCACATATCTATACTTAAATAACGAAACAATAAAAGAAACATCTAAGTACAATAAACTAATATTAAATAAAAGAGAAGCGGGCGAAGTCGCGCATTGGTCGTTCTTATTCAAAGTAGACTAGTTAAGAATAAAGCAATAACTTCTTTATAACCTGCCGATTGCTGTTAAACATACCGAGCAAGAATGATAGACCATGAAGTTATCATGATCACCGATAAATTTTCGACCCAATTTTTATATAAACATAATAATAAATAGTATAAATAAACAATAACAAAATAATAAATAAGTTTCCCTGAGTACAATAAAAAATATTAAAGAAAAAAGAAGCGGGTGAAGTCCCTATCGATTATATAAAATACAGACTAATTAAAAATAAAGCAAGAACTTCTTCAAACCATAGACCATTAAGTTATCACATTTTATCACGCACATGGCAGGGTAGGCAGAGGAAACTGGGGAACCTAGTGTTAAGACTCTGATTGCCATTTCTATTCCCCACTTTCCGCCGAATTTGAGACATTGTGTGTGGTGGAACTCAACTCCGCGTTTTGCCTTGTTACCAGAGCAAAGAAATGAAAACGTTAAATATTTAAATCGAAAATATTTAATTTCCTCGAGTGAGAATCGAATCCACAACCAGTCTGTTACACGCTTGTACCGCTGCGCCACGACAATCCTCAATATATATTCTATATATTTTATATGTACATATAAAAACTATAGATACTGAAAAATCAAAATAATAATAAAATCTATTGTTACAATAAATTAATATTAAATAAAAAAAGAAACAGGCGAAGCCGCCATTAATTATACAAAATAAAGACTAACTAAAAAATAAAGCAAGAACTTCTTCAAAACCCGACGACTGCTGTTAAACATACCGAGCAAGAATGATAGACCATTAAGTTATCATGATTTGGTACATAAATTTTCGACACTGCGCCAAAACTCTGAATTTACTATATTCGCGTGGCGTTGGCGTGATTCCAGGGGATATTTTACGCTTTAACATAGCTTATAGTCGAACCGTGTCTTATACGAAAATTGACACCAATTATACTCCGGTTATAGCAATCTGAGCATGCAATGGAAAAGGTACACGTGTTTTTGTTTTCATTTTCTTCTCTGGTAACAAAGCAAAGCACTGCTCTAAGTTCCGCTACTCAACACGTAATGCCTCAAATTTAGCGGAAGGTGAGGAACGGAATAGAGTGTCTTTACACTATGTTCCCAACTTTCCTCCGTCTAACCTGCTATGTTTGAAGCAGATACTACACAGTAATATATTACTGTTATTCTGATGTAGCTGAGCTATAGCTCCCTAAGCTACAATTTATGCAGATATTTTGAACAATTTAGCCATAATATAATAAATAATTGAGCGGGCAAAGTCGCGTATAGGTTTGCCTAATTTATTTTTTGGGCAATAATAAATCAAATCAAAATATTCTTTATTCAATTAGGCCATTACAAGCATTTTTGAATCGTCAAGTTACATAGAAATGTCTGTAGTGTCAGCCCTACAGGAAGCTACCACCAGCTCGGAAGGCGGGTCTGCTGAGAAAAGCCGGCAAGAAACTCAACAGTTGCTCTTTTCAAAATATTAATTAAATATATAACATAGTTAGATCCCTGAGTGAGTACCAACAGCGTTTAATCCCACGCATTCATATCAAGGTAATATTCTTGAATTGAATAATATGCTTAGCCCAACAATGTATTTTTAACTTTCTCTTTAAAATTTTGAAGTGGCAAATTTAGAATTACTTGTGCAATTTTATTAAACATACGTGTACCATGTCTCATAAAAGACTTACTAACTTTTTGAAGACAAAAACTAGGAGTGCTTGGCTTGTTTTTACTTCTTGTATTGATGTCATGTCTATCACTGTTCTTTAATAAATTGTGGATATTTTTCAGCAAGTATATTATCATATTATCATATATGTACTGTGATGCAACCGTAAAAATACCCGTTTTTAAAAAAAAATCTCTCAGGGGGCATGCTGTAAATGGCCCGAGCTTTTTTTTTGAATTACGAATATAGATTCGATATCTGCAGCATTATCCCAGAGTAATATTCCTTAGGACAATATTCTATGAAAATAGCTAAAGTAGACTAGCCGTGCAGTATCAACATCCGTAAGGTGCCTCAATTTTCTAACAGTATATGCAGCGGAGTTCAGTCTGCCCGTAAGAGAAGACAGAAGAGGGCCCCATTGTAGTTTCGAATCTACCGTTATTCCTAAGAATACCGCGGTATCACAAAAATGGACAATTTTATTATTAATGTTTTAAATTAAGCTCCTTTTTCCTGACGTTCGGCATACTAAATTTTATACATTTGGTTTTCTGTGCGTTTAATACCAAATTATTGGAAGTAATCCAGTTAAAACGTCCTTCCGTCCGTCCAGTGAAACCACAAGAAATATATTTTTAATTTATAAATTATATATTGGATTTAAAATCGTAATATAAATTAAAAAAAGTCTGAATTACAAACGGTCTAACGCGCTTTCTACGAGACCGCTATTAAAATTAATATTAAGGTAAATAACGAATATAATTTAATAGAAATATCTGAAAAAGAAAATTTTTGATCAAGTTATCAGTTTCAGAATATTAGATAAGCAGCTCTGCGAATTTTAATACTTTTATGAACTTAGCCAAAAGACATTACTATGCTGATTTAAGATAAAAAACAAAACTTTTTCATCAAAACTAATATATAAATAACTAATTATAAAGTTCATTTCTAGAGTGCTTTTATGCAAATATAATTCAGTGTATTTGATTAAGGTATTTTGATATATATTCATAATAATATTTGTCGATTCTGTCGTAATGATCTAAGATATAGAAGAGAGAGAGAGAGAGAGAGAGAGAGAGAGAGAGAGAGAGACTGTAAAAAAGTGGAATTATTTTTTATATCTGCGCGCTCGCAAAGTTGAACTGTGGCACTCAACATTGTTTTAAGTAAGACGAAAAGTAGAGAAATGAGTATCCTCCTCACAAATGGGTTTTATTACTATTTAAGCACTGTCCACATTATACAACGAGTATGGCGGACGTACGCAAAGATACAAGTTAAATGTATAATTTTAAATATTAAAAAAGAGCCTCACGCTTTATCCCGCTAAGCAGGGTGGAAAAAGGAACCTTAGTGTTAGACATTCCATTCGTCATACGTTCCGTCCAATTTTCGAGTAAAGACACTAAATTAATTATTATTGAGTTTTATATAAAATCTAAGTGCTTTCTGAATGCAGCATGTAAGTTATTGTTTATAGTTTTGTCGAAATTCTTAGGCTGGGTCCTTATATAGCGCGAGAGCCAGATACAGTCTGATTTTCGTTATGCTAGAAAACCTGAAAATTGTACTGCGCATACACAACCAGCTCATACTCGTATATCATACATATCAGGCTTAAAGCAGTGGCTTTATTGAAGTGGTGGTAAAATTATGACCTTTAAAAAAATAAGCATTTAATTTCTTGTTTTTCATACAAATATTTATCTTAAATTGTCTTGAAATCTATGTTGTGACGCAACAGGCTGTGGGTTTGATCTCCACTCTATAAAATATTTAATATTTCCAAATTAAATATTTGACATTTTCATTTCTTGGCTCTGCGCTACTAAAATTAACATAACAACTTATATAAACTCTAAAAACCTTCTAAGAAAATGTCATCAAGTATCATAATTCTGTTCTTATCTAACATTATCCCATATCTCCGGTCCTTACAACCTATTTCGTAAGCTGAAAGCAGACCGGCTAAATTACTTTAGCTGTTCGAATTAATTAGCTGGAGCTAGCTATTATTCTGGTTTAGTCTTGCTTGGTGTGTTTTATGCAACTTGTTTATATATTTAAGTAGAAAATTAAACATGAATGCTAATTTTATAATATTTGCAATAATGATTTATATTTATATATCTAACTTTAGAGATATTGTTTCATTTCGAGTGAAACAAATTTAGCTGGATTAATCGTGTATATTAGATATTGTACATTTTTACCACGTACTACTTACTACAAGGCGATCAAAATGTCGGGTTTCAAAAATATAAAATTTTAGGTCAGACTTTTCATATTAAATGTGTAATAATAGCAAAGCCATAGATCTTATTATATTAGATAATTATTTTTCCTATTTTTAATGTGTTATTCCACACTTAGGAAAGAAAAATATTAAATTTAAAAACGTATAAAAATTTGGACGAAGCAGGATTTGAACCTGCGCCTCTTGAAAACCGTTCAAGCGCTCAGACCACTAAGCCATCCGTCCTCACCAAGCTCCGTCGAAATTTTTATACGCTTGTTACAATTTATTTATCTTGCTAGCATCTCTGTATGGAGATTTTTACAAATTTCAGCTACCCAAAGACAATTCTTTAGAATTCTCGTTTGGCAAGAGAGAACTGATTGATTTAGTAGTTTCATTCGTATACTAAATAGTGTATCATCATTATTGCTCCCATAGTCCACGAAAAACTGATAAATGCCTATTCATGTGGTTGTTAATATTAACTTCATATATTAGTTATTTTTATATTTTAATAACGCTTACTATAATATTAAGGAATTAAACTTAGTACTTAAAATCAATGTATTATTTTTTAATTTCACGCCATTTCCAGCTAAAAGCAAAGCGACAGAAGAAACCTTATAACCCTATACTTCTTCTCTTTTCATTTTTCTTCAAGTTTTAAAATAGTGTGAAGTGGCAGTACTAAAAGTCGTGCTTTATCTTATTACCAGTGCAAGGAAATGAAAATAATTCGTCCCCTCGAGCGGGCATCAAATCCATAACCTTCCTCTCTCTCTCTCTCTCTCTATATATATATATATATATATATATATATATATATATATATATATATATATATATATATATATATATATATATATATATATATATATATATATATATATATATATATA
>DWMZ01001243.1:0-17135 GCA_018249855.1 Eueides tales michaeli
CGTAAGTACGACTGACTGTGCGGGAATGTGATACGTATATCTTATTGTGTTGGTCGGTGGATCAACGATAATAAACTCAGTTGATATTTGTATCTAGACATGATGTCTGTATGATTCTGTCTCTAGAATTAATTACGTGAGTCAAATAAAAATAGTTAAATATGTACGTTTTTAGGATCACGCTGAATTTCGCACTTTGCAATTTTGTAACATTTCGATTCAATTCTGTTTATTGGTGGAACAACGTTGCCTTTTGACTTGTTGCTAAAGTGATGAAAGTATTTATTCCCTCGAGTGTGAATTGAAGCCACTACTGTCAGAAGGTACGCCGCTGTGTCATGATGGCGTCAATATATGTATCCATAGTCTATTTATTTGTGAAAATGTAAACAAATAAAATAAAGTTTATTAAACCTTTATTGTTTTAAGAAATTTAGATTTTTCAGCATGAAAACGATAATATAACAAAAAGAAAACTATCCACCTTTAAGTTTAATGAAACAAGAAACTAAAAAAATAACAAGACTAACAATGGAATAATTACGATAAAATGAAAATACCTGGAATGAGTTCTTTCGTATCAACAAGTCGATCAATTGTAAAAATGGCGGCTATAATCCGACTTTTTTAGTCGGACTCTACAATTTTTCGCTGTTTTTAATTTATAAATAAATAAATATTAAAAATAAAGAAAATAGTTTAAGGCAAATTATCTGTACGACCTCAACACAATGCTTTAAAAAAATTTGCTTTCGTAGTAACTGTCGTGTAACAAGCAGTTTCGCAAGCGAAGTTCGCAGCAGCGGCTGGATGTTGGAGTTCGGTGAATTATATTAATTACAGTAATCATAACAGCGCGATGGCCGCTACTCTCTACCTCTATGACCGGTAATGATAGTGTTTGCTCGACGTGAACCCCGCTACGGCCTCGTAGGCTGGAGATACACTTTAGGCTACTTTTTATATTAGATATGTGTGTTCACTTGCAACTTAGATATATATTACATACTATAGTAGTTAATGTAAGAAAACATTACAATAAGTCTTGAAATATTGAGCCCAAGCCTCAAGAAAACATTGGACTAATAGAAAAGTTAAGCAAAGAACTGGTAGAAAAAGAAACTGTATTGTAGTATCTATTGAAAACTCACTATATCAAATATAAATAACCTATCGTGGCGCAGTTCAGTTGAGTTTCAGTCTCTACTTCTCATTTTTCTCTCAGTTGGGCAAATATAAACCGTTATCAGGTACAAAATTTGATAATGAAAAGTAGAACTTTTAAAAAAACAATCTTTCTTAAAATGCAATTAACTTTAGATCGAAAGCAATAAATTGAATCAAAAACATAATTATAATAGCATTATTATTGTGTATGTACCACGAGCCTTATACCAAAGTTGTGCAAGTACGGCGGAGAAGGAATTGGAGCACTCATAAAACTAACGAGCCACGTGACAAATTAAACAATAACCTCCTGGGAATATCCACCGCTAATAAACCCTACTATAATTAAGTGTGACCATAACTGTAACATGTAGTACGATCATGAAGTTGTGGTCGTTATCTGCATATGGCTGCGTGAGTCTTATATTCAGCTTTTGCTTAATGAAAATGCACAAAAATTTGGAAAGCCTTAATTCAAGTTGGCCACAACTCGTCGAGCGTAGTTATATTCTTAGCGTACTTTTCTCATAGTTTTAACTACTTCAGTCTATGTCACGACGATGTTCTGGTTTGCTGGCAAAATAAGTACCTTGTGTTATAAAACCGTTATAACTTCGTCTATTTTTTCTGTAACGTAAATAAATACAAAACTTTCATTGCATATAAAGATGCGTTAAATGTTACGATGTATTCTAAATACATATTATATAGGTTTTGAAGAATAAATAAAGCTACATTCTATTAAAAATAATGATTATTCGTTAAAAGAACTGTGTAAGTTAATTATGAAAATGTAGTAGCTTAGAATGAGAACTAAATCGAACTACGACAGTGATAATTGTTAAATTAGTGCAGTATTTTTTATTACACTGTCTTCCGCATTGCAGGGTATTCAGAGGAAACGTTTATGTTATAGTATTTTTGATTTTCGTGATTGTTACACATTTTAAATGGCTATTTCATTTTTAACGAGATTAATTGCGTATATTGTTTGATTAACATTTTTGGAAACCCGACGTTTCGAAAACTTTACAGTAGTCCGTGGTCACGGGTAAAGTTTAAGACAACCTTTATGTTTGTGTGAACTCACTCCGTCCCAACTTTCCAGCGAATTCTAGAATATTGCGTGTTGAATGACGCTGCGCTGAAAATACTGAATATTTTACTATTTGAATCCACAACACTGTGCGTTACATATGACTAGTATTTTTGCCCGAGGCTGTGTCAGTAAACCGAGAGAGCCTGAGTATTTAGTGTTAATTTAGTGTTCAGACGAGTGTCGGATGTTCCATTTCGTTACGAGTAAGACGCAGTATATTTCTTGTAAAGCGTAAGCGACGTTCATGAGGCTCCTGGGATGTATCGCGGTATGACCCTCAACGACAGAAGGACCAGTATTACTTGGTTTAAAGTAATCATTCATCATTCCGAGGGATCTTTTCTTGTATCATCGATATTCTTTACAGGACGTGCTTTTACCATAGTCCATATGAAAAAAAGCAATGTATACAGAAGACACAGGGACATACCGCATTGCTCATCTAACGGTGGCGCCTCAATAGGAAATAATAAAACTGCAAAAACTCGCTCCTGCAACTTGGTTGCCCTCGCTTGGCGCCGCTCTACAATATTGTGCATTTTATACACATTTGTCATCAATCGTTATATCATATACGTATTACTGTATATTATTTACAATTGTGTAATAGAATTCTTCTTTTTTTATTAGCTTCACGCTGTATCCCGCACAAGGCAGGTTAGGCAGAGGGAACCCGGCAACCTAGTGTCAAGACACTCCGTTCCACTTCCGTTCCCCATTTTCCGACGAATTCGAGCCATTGCGTGTTGAGTGGCGGAACTCAACGTCGCACTTTGCCTCATTACCAGAGCGAAGAAATGAAAACATTAAATATTTAAAAGTACTAACGATTCACGAAACCTATCATAAGAAGAGATGACGTAGACGTTGAAACCTTTTGTAACAAATGGTCTTCACGAATGGACCACAAAGTAATCCTATAAGTTTCATTTTTACCTCATGCGGTACTGAACCGTAAAAAATGATTATCTCAAACCCTATCTCGTATCTATTATATGTAAATGAAACCAAGTGTATCTTAAATCAAAAACTTACAAACATTTTGGATGTATTTTGCGTGACCGGAGCGGGCGCGGCCGCGGCTGGGCGACGCGAGCGAGGAATACTAAGTGTGTGTTGAGTTGTATCTGATGGTACCACGATGGTACAGCTTGTTCTCTTTAGGACCGTTAGATGGCTATCTGTAAAAATACTTACTTAATTTAAGTTTGAAAATATCAAGTTCGCTCATCTCAACATAATTCATATTCATGCATGTAATATACCTACTGCAAATAACGGGCTCGAGCTCCGCTCGTGGAAATCTATTATTGAATATTTTTATTTCTTCATTATATTTCTCAGTTGCGCTATACTTCCTTAAATATCGTATAAATGTTTGCGACGTGACAGATTACAACAAACACTGAAAGCTTCATGCAATTAACTTTAACGTTTATTACTTATAAACGTTATTATTTATGATTACTGATTCAGTTTAAATACTATTAAATAGTTGTGTGTTTGATCTCCACCTAAAACTAAGATTATAATTAGTTAATATCCGTCTTAAAGAGCACGTCGTTGAGTTACACCACACAACTCATGTTGTCTTAAAGTAGTTTGAGAGTCCCACATAATTTCTGTTTCATCTCCGAAGAATGAAAACTTCTTTGCGGGACAAGCACGAAGCTGTTTTTTATATAACTTTTTATATATTTTTTATTTTTTTTATAGCTTTTCATAAAGCTACAGTTTGTATTTTAATAATTTCTTTTGTTATCTTCTTTCTACCAAAAAAAGTGCAAAAATGGTGTACATTCAAATGTTTTATCGATAATATTATTTTGAAACAATGAAACATTTATTCTTACACTGAAATTCCTATATAAGTGGAAATTAAAATTAATACTTTCTCTGAAAAATGATGCTTAACGTAAATTAAGTGAAAGCTTAAGTAATAATGCTTACTATTAAAATATAATTATTTCAACAAACATATAAAAAAAAAACTACATTATGTGATAAACAAAAGATACTAAGCTTCCTTACTTTTTAAGATTTCAAAGAAATAAAATATTATAATTGTTATAATAACGTTAAATCATATTACACCATACAACAACACCTGCTGTGAATACGCACAAGATATGTATTATTCGCAAGTATCGCGTTTGTCCGAAGGGGAGGCGCCGCGGGAGGCTGTTGAAGGCGCTGTGAAAATCTACATTTTATAACACTTCTGTAATTAAAATGATAATTAATTTATCGTTTTCATGGAAAATATGCAATTAAGTAGCCAGTATTGATTAACATAGTCACTTACTTAGCTTCACGCCGTATCCCACTCATGGCAGGATTGACAGAAGGAATAATAATATCTTTGATTTTCGCAATTGTTACACATCTTAAATGAAACACTTTTAAATGGATTAATCGCGTATATTGACTTTTAAACATTCTTGGAAACCCGACGTTTTGAACACTTTCCAGTAGTCCGTGGTCACGGGTCTACCCGTGACGTAATTAATCCGTATAAAAGTGTTTCATTTAAAATTTAAAGAAGGAACTTGGGAGCCTAATGTTAAGACACACTTCTGTTTCCCCCCTAGTCAGTATTGATTAATTAATTTAAATATTTATTTGTAATAAAAAATAATTATTATTGATTTTAGACCAAGATAACCTAATGTAGTGATAGTCTCCTATTTTTTTTTAACTATTAAAGTCTGCTTTAATTGTATAGAAAGTCATGGCTGCGGAAATATTTCCTACATTATTAGCAAATATTGCAATAGACCGTGTGGCCTAATGGATAAGGCGTCGGACTTCGGATCCGAAGACTGCAGGTTCGAGTCCTGTCACGGTCGAGCTTGTTTTTTTTTTACTTTTAAATAATTCTGTTTGTTTTATTTGTTTTATTATATTGTGGATATTAAATATAACGCTTTCTTTTTGTAGGCATATAAGAAGCTTCTGAAGCTTATTTTCTAAGCCTTGAGGCAAGTAATATTATTTATTTAATTTATTATCATTTAATGCGAAGTTGTGTTCGTAAAATTATACCTATGTATTAACAATTACAAATGGCGTTATTTTAATATCAATCTATATATGTACATTATTTTTATCGAGTTGTACGCACTCTTTGCATTTTTTGTGTATCAGATGTTTTATTAACACTTTATCACCGTCTCACATATTCAATGTCGATATAATGATAGTAATAGTCAATATTTCTGTGCATACTCGTATATATTTAAGTATTTTCTCTCAAATTTCATACTAAGCTTGCGTCTCGGATGTTGAACCATCAATAATATATTTTATATATAAATAGCCAGTTCCTAACACTACACTCGTAGCTGGTCGCTGTTTATAGCTCAAGTAGTAGCATTATATTTATTCACGTTCTTCAGATAATTTACATCGATACAGCGCTTTTGAAAGTCGATAAATATGCCGTTTTGCGTTCACCGTCTGCTTGTTCCGTGTCGATCTGTCTCTTTAAACTTTTATGTAGGTGTTATAAATGAACAGCCTGTGACATATGAGTGTGGTGTGGTGTGTATACTTTTTATAATTGTGTTTAAATAAGCTGAAATGTTGCAACGGTGAGGAATATCGACTTTTTGTAAGACTCGTGTAAAATAACAGGTTAGTTCAGTAAAAATGTATGTGTGCTTTTGAACATATTTGATAATTTTTTGATATATTATATAAATTTAGCAAATTTTTTTTAATTAACAGAAGGAAACAGGTTCCAAATAATTCTCATTTAAAATAACCTAAAAAAATTACTTACCCGATTCTTAGAACCCTTATTTTGTAAAAAATGTATAAAGACTTACATCTATGTGACATTTTTTTATTTTTCTCCTTCAAAATTTTATTTTGTATTTATTCTAATTCTTAAGAAAAAGATTATTTTGGCTTACAAATATATGTACAGTTACATCTAAGATATTCACTGGTTTTATTTTTGTAACAGTTTTGCGAACATGCTATGACCTAAATCTGAACTAATTTGTAAGTAAACTAAGCTAAATTGGTACAGTGGTTTTTGCTCAGCGAACATACAAACAGATCGTTTTACATGCTGAATTAGTAGGCCAATGCTGTACTGAGCGATGTAGCTTACAGATGACATGTACTGTGTCGCCTGTACTTTAAGAAAAAGCGGTCAATAGTCTAGCGACCACGTTCCTCGATTAGCGTTCTCCTCTGTTTATTTTGTTTATAGTGTTTATATAGTGAAACGCTCATTAAGACTTGGATATATGCGTACATACCGACTCAAAATTATTGATTTTTATTTCAGGATCACGTTGTATACCACATATAACAGTGAAGGCAAAAGGAACCTAACTTTAAGTGGGAAACAAGAGTGCTTGTTCCCCACTTTATGAGACTTCCTTTTTTTTTTTAAGCATCAATACCGCGCTGTGTCTCGATGAATTGAAAACTGTGAAATAACATTTTTTCGAGGGTAATTAATAGGATTACTTTGTTTTCTTGAAATTTTAATGTATTTGAGACATCTTGATTGGTGTCAGTTTAACATTAAATAGTTATGGAGTAAGGTATATTTAAAGGTGTTTGTAGACGATCTAACCACATATCAAACACCTACCCTTAGGTAAATATTATACGAGCATTGAAGTTTTTCAGTAATCCTATCTAATTACGTGTACGAGATCATCGTGGAGCAGTGACATAGATTGTAAAGGTGATTTGATTCCCATTCGAAAGTATTACTTTTATTTCCTTGCTCTGTCTGATAAACCGCGGTGTTGAATTCCGCTACACAACGCACCGTCTCGATAATTAAGGAGATCTGTGGGGTTAGGCTCCCGCGATATATATATATATATATATATATATATATATATATATATATATATATATATATATATATATATATATATATATATATATATATATATATAACACAATACTTGAGTAAAGTGAACAGAAACAGGATGAATGTGTGTAGTTTGTCTGTAATGAGTGACAACGTAGCTTCGTGTCACCATCGCGCCGGTAATTCCCCTCGTATACTATTGTCAAAGTTAACACGATCTAACCTTACAGTCCTTTGGAGGTATAACGGTTTGTTTACTTACGAGTGTGACCGAGTGCGAGTTTACTAGCAATATAAAGTGACGTCAGTCTTAAATAACCGGTCAAGTGCGAATCGGACTCGCCCACTGAGGGTTCCAATTTCAGGATTGTCAAGTACAGTTTACAAGAGTTCTCAAGCTAGTGTTTTTTCTTTATTTATATTGCAAGTTCTCATTACTTGCCAAATTTAACCATTGTACGTCTACAAAATACATTTTTTACCGGTTTTGATCACTCAGCGACAACAAACTTTGTATGTAAAGGTACTTTTTTTGTAAAATACCTAAAGGAAGTTTCACATTTTGGGATGTTTTCCTTCATTTGTGGTATATGTAAGACTACAGGTGTAACCTATATGTTTTGATTACTCGGCGAGTTTGAACATAATGTAGCAATTACGAAGCGAATATCAGAGATATTCTCATATCTTTTGTTGCATTGACTTAGAAATTTGTTTTTTTCTGTCTCAAAGGAATTCTATACTTGAATGCTTGATTTGCATTTCAGCCTGATACTTCTGTATGATACGGAGATAAATGGTCTTGACAGACAAAATTAAACAAAGTAATAGGTTTCTGTATAGGTAATTCGATTTAAGATACGGAACTCTAAAAAATATATATTTATGCAGCCGTGATTGGTTTTACGCACAAATTTACATAAATCTCACGATATTCATTAAATAAAATGATGTACAAGTAGATGATCCTGCTACTTGTAAAAAGAAAGTAATATTTTCTAGTATTTGTTTTTCAATGTTACTTTTACAGTTTCTCCGTCGACGTCTTTGACAATGCAGTAAGCAGGCTATTCACGCGACGACCGCGTCCCGTTAGCGCGATTTACGATACGATACCACTAACTAGAACCAAATACGGACCAAATAGGTGGGCAAGATCTATGGCTGCAGCGGTGATGTGTTCCTGACTGACGCCTGCGATGTCTTTGTACACCTGCACTGTTCATAGATAGGTGTGTTAAAATATATTTTTTTATAATCAGTATGTTTTGGGCGAGGCATAAAATGTTTGGGTCTAGTAAAAAAGCTAGTAAAGTTTCAGTATATGACTCCCGCACATGGCAAGGTAGCCACAGGGAGCTTGGGAACCTAGTGTTAAGACACTCCGTTCCGTTCGAATTTGAGACATTGCGTGTTGAGTGGCAGAACTCCACGTACATGACACATTTTAATAAGAAAATCTATACACAATAATCAGTAACTAATCGCTGCCTGTACATGGAAAATTTATCAGAAAAAATGTTATTGGGGGCATTTTTTAATGTAATAGAACCCAAAATTTAAAAATTAATTGTTCGTGTGCCTGTTCGCGCTAATCTTAGAAACGGCTTAATCAATTTTGAATTCAAAATTGAACATAATACCGCAATTACGATGCAATTAGTAATCACGGCATTTGGAATATCAGAAAAATGATAATTGAGGGTAAATGTAATAGGACCCAAAATTTTTTTTTCGCTGATATGAGAAACGGCTTAACCGACTTAAATGCAGTTTTCTTTATTATACTTTACCATTCTACAAGATTTAATGTTTGTTTTATTTAATCAATTAGTAATTAAAAAATATATATCAATAGAAAGTATTTGGTTCGATAAAATTGCTACTATTATTGTAGTTTCAGCAGTCAAGACCTCATTTTTTGCTTTTTAAATTTGTAGAAAGTTTTAGTAACAAATAAGACCAAACAGCTAAAAAATTGTGGAGATCTAGAGAAAAGTTAGCGAGTCTATAGCAAGTGAGCGGAATGACAGTACATTTCGAGGCGTTAGTTTATAAAGCAGTGCCATTAGTTTGTCCGATATCCAGGCAGCCAGCGCAGTCACGACGCGGGCTGTCGACACCCCACAACACTTGCCATTCCCAGGCCGCCGCACTCCGCTATACATCACTGATCGAGAGATCGGCAGATATCGGCGATAATGTTCACTGGAAACTTTGAAACGCATGTTTTGACAGCAGTCGACGGCTTAATGGCGGCCTTTATTGGTGTGTATTTATTTGAGAGGCTCTCAGTGTTACATGATATGGATATGGAGTCCGTTAGGACTACTGTTTATTGTTCACACGAGCTGCGTATTAAAATTATTATTTTATGTTTTATAGCTTTTGGCGAGGTAATGTTTCATAGTAGGCATTAGCCTAGTGTTAAGACACTGGGTCATCAACACGCCGTCTCATTTTTGAGACATTCCGTGTTCATTGGCAAAACGCAGATACGCTTTTTTTATTGTTAAAATAAATAATAACGTCTCCGATTGAATCTCGAACCTTTGACCAACGTTTTAACAGTCACAAGCTGGAGGGCAGCGCAGTGAAATGTTAGTCTTATTTTAAAAAAAATGTCATTTTTAGACACTTTTAGTGGTTATCAAATCATCTACAATATTATGATATATACTAGAATATGTATATTTGTAGCAACAAAATAAAGTGCCATGTCGCCCTCTATATTTTGTATAAGCAGAACGGTAAAAGTACTTGATTAACTAATACATAAAATATATTAAGTTAGTGTGAACATTCTTTAGTATTGAATAAAAATACGGTAATATGTGACATGTTATTGTTGTCGATGATGCGTATCGTTTTCGTGTCCACCATAATTCCAGGCTCGATCGTCGATAGCGAGTATAGATAGTTTTATTGCCCATTCAGAAATATTATTGTTACACAACACTATCACCGTTGTCAACTAAAAATAAATAAGTGGCCATCAGTAGCGATTGTGTATGAGGTAAAGGTTTATTATATTAGAGATTTCATCTGATATTCTTACAATATTTATATTGACTTTATAAGTTACGCAAGTTTTATACTTGACATTGCATTTTACATGTCTGAATTTAATTCGTTATTTCTAACCTTTGAGACTAACTCATACTTGTTCTACGGTTACTTGTTAGTAATAATAAGTTACTTGCTACTACGTGAAGTATCTTTTCATAAAGACCAATTGATACTCTCTCGAGGATATGATATAGGTGTTTGATATTTTCATTTCCTCGCTTCAGTGACTAGGCGGCGTTGAGTTCCGCCACTTGAAGTTCATTATGTTATGTCTCTTGAATTTGGCTTGAAGTGGGAAAACTATGAGATTTTTTTTCTCGTTTGGTAGCAAGATAAAGCGTGGCGTTCAGTTCAGTCAATTGCCGTCTACAATGTCTTGAAAATAGGACATCGGGAACGAAGTGTTTAACTTTAGGTTCCTTCTGCCTGTACTGATATATGCGGGATACAACGTGAATAAAAGAAAAAAGAAAATTCATTAAATTCTAATAATATCCAATAAGTCCTTCAACGATTTAATAAAGTTATAATACTCACCCATTCATTGATTCGAATGCGGAATTCGCGCTGATCCTCATATATCATTATAAGCGCATCTTAGCGAGTTTCATCCCATGAGATGCAGATGCTGTAAGCTTCAATGGAATAAATCTGAATTTGAATAGATACCGCGGCCACTTGCCGACGCGTTTTGGATTCTCATGTAAATGCATCACCGCGCGCCGCAGTGTAGCGGGACTTTGCTCTCGGTCTAATTAGATATGGTTTGTTGATGCTGTACGTGTTAGAGTAGTTGCTCTAAATTTTACTGATTAGATATATAGTCATGATGTTTATGGGATTTTTTTGTATAAAACGAAGAAAGGTCTTCGTGGCGTAGTGGCACGTCTTACTGTAAATGTGACGGTTGAGGCGAGGATGTTTCATTTTTTTTAATATAAGGCATAATTTTAATATATTTTTTCTGTATACAGTGTATACTGAAAATTTTAATTATTCTGGCAAACATTTGTCAACACTTATGAAATTTATCTATATATATTACATTTATGTCTATCATCGCCATTTATTAGTATTTCGTTTCCTTTAGATGATTATCACAATATGGCGATAATATTTTGATTTGGTATCGTCGTAGAGCTCTAGTGGCCGGTGGTCATCTCTCTTCCTTACCGTCGCATTAGGATTTATGCGGTCGCTACCTCTTTCTATTCAAGAATTATCACCTAATTTATATTACTTTGCTTTGGAAGTACGGATTATGTTGTATTTTGAATAGTGTTTAATCTTTCTATAAAATAGGCGATAGATTTTGTTGAAGTTCACGCTGTACTCCGCACATGGCAAGGTAGGCAAAAGAAACTTAGGAAACTAGTATTAAAACTCTCCCCCATTTTCTGTATCAACATTTTTAGAATGGCGGAAGTCAACGCTGCGCTTTGCCTTTTTACCATAACGAAAAAATAACAATATTTAATATTTGATTTTTTTAAATGGGGCTTGTCTTCTTCAAATTTAAAATATATATATTTAACTTAAATAAACCTCTTCCCCATATCTATAGCAAGAAATATATAATCATAAAACTAATTATAAGACACAAGAGAGAAAGAGAAACAGAGTGAGAGAGAGACTGAGAGTCAAGTTAAATTCAACAATTTTTCTTCTTTTAAGGTTGAAATATTTGTGGAATCAGTTTCCATATACAATATATATTATCTATTAAAATAACGAATACATATATTAACATGTTTTTAAAACAATATATCAAAATATTTCGTACATACTTATATTTTATCTATGTTTTTTACCTTCTCGCTTCACTTAATATAAAGATAAACACTCTGATCTCCATTGATACATTGCGTGTTGAGTGACATAACTCAATAAGCAATGTCTCAATGAGCTATTTGCCTCATTGCTAAACTGAGGATATGAAAATATCATAATTTCTGTAACTTCCTTATCAAACTCTCAGTTCCTATCTTTGTATAGAGTCAGACTCTCTGTATAATAAAAGTACCTATTCTTAAATATACAACAAAAGATAAACTTTTTTGCGCATAAACTTTAAAATTGTTAACAAAGTACAGTGTATTGTTACACCTACTTCGACTTGTCATTTGTGCGTCAAATGCGAGTGTAAACGCGAAATCTTATTAGTACACATGTGTAAAGTGTCCCTGTAAAAAACGCGGGAACCAAAGACAGCAGTCGACTTATTGTTGTAACTCTCTTTTATAGACTGTTGTAAACATTAACACAATACGGTGTATTCATTTGTTATCTAATTTTAAAGTGCGTATGTGTCGTCTGTGTATTTATAATGTTTTTTCTTTTTAGCTTCACATTGTATGGTAGGGTATGCAGAGTGAACCCGGAAACCTAGTGTTAAGACACTCCGTTCCACTTTCATTCCCCACTTTCCGTCGAATTTGAGGCATTGTGTGTTGAGTGGCGGAACTCAACGCCGCGCCGCGAATTTTAATTGAAAATATTAGTACATATTTCATTTCCTCGACTGGGGATCGAATTCAGAACCTGTCGGTTATAGCTACACGCTTATGCCGTTGCGCCACGACAGGCCTCAACTTTTTAAGTTTCTAAATCATACAGTAAAGTTGTATTTTCGTGTAAGTATTATTACAAGGTCTATCGGCGCTGGGGCACAAACGTGAGACTATAAAGGGGATGGGTTGTAGGTTCGATCCCCATTCGAGGAAAGAAAACATTTAATATTTTCAATTTAATTATTTAATGTTTACGTTTTTTGTTCTCCTAACAAGGCAAAGGACGACGCTGATTTCCTCCATCCAACACGCAATGCCTCTAATTTAGCAGCGAGTGGGGAACGGAATGGAGTGTCTTCCCGTTCCCTTTGCCTACCCTGCCATGTGCGGTATACAGCGTGAAAGACCTGAAGTCACATCAATTGAAGTTTCACATATCTCTATTGTTCTAATTTGTTATTTATTACAGAAAAAAATCAATAAAAAACATACATTACACAAATAAAGACAAAAATAACTTCTACTATATAAACTTAAAGTGTCTAACATGTACCTATTATTATAACCAAAGACCCTTTTAAACTATACACAACTGTGTTTTTCTTAGGACGCACATATAGTCATTAATCATAATTATCTACAATTTAATTCCATGCTTTAAGGTAGACATAGTGGGAAACGTAACAGAGTCACATAACACTAGGTTCCTAAGTTCCCTCTGCCTCTACCATGTTCGGATTACAACTAGAAGCTAAATAGAATAAATGGAGTAAAGAAAATGAAAGTTCTTACTTCCATTATTTTTTTCAGCTTCACGCTGTATCCCGCAACGAGGCAGGGTAGGCAAAGGGAACCCGGGAACCTAGTGTAAAGACACTCCGCTCCACTTCCGTTCCCCACTTTCCGCAGAATTTGAGACATTGCGTGTTGACTGGCGGAACTCAACGCCGCACTTTGCCTTATTACCAGAGCGAAGAAATGAAACATTACATATTTAAATTCAAAATATTTCATTTCCCGAATGGGGATCGAACCCAGAACCTGTCGGTTACAGTCACACGCTTGTGCCGCTGCGCCACGACGGGCCTCGTTACTTCCATTGTAACATGTAAATTATTTCAATCGAATCTAGACTAACGAACGTCATTTCGTAGCGATACCATATATCTTAGTATCGAGTAGGTAGTAGGTATAGGGAGTAACTGTCGATCTTTGAGGCTGTCAATTACCGGTGCAGACCACCCACGGCGTCGTCGCCGCCGTAATTAGAAACATATCACACTTCAGCAAATCGTGTTTTGTTGTTTATTAGAGCTTCTATAACTACATGTTGTGGAGAAATTGCTTGTCACGCGCAGATTTATTTGTTAGTACCGTATATGTAAGAAAGTAGTCGTAAACTGTGTTTATTTTCATAATAAAAAAGTGATCATGCACCTGCAGGAACTAAAACAGCATATAGATTAAACATATGTCAATATTTAGCTTTTTTTCACGCTGTATCCCGGATAAGGCAGGATAGGCAGAGGGAACCCGGGAACCTAGTGTTAAGACACTCCGTTACACTTCCCTGCCCCACTTTCCGCCGAATTTGAGGCATTGCGTGTTGAGTGGCGAAACTCAACGCCGCGCTTTGCCTTGTTACCTGAGCGAAGAAATGAAACATTAAATATATAAATTGAAAATATTAAATATTTCATTTCCTCGACTGGGGATCGAACCCAGAACCCGTCGGTTACAGCCACACGCTTGTGCCGCAGCGTTACGACAGGCCTGGACAATAAACATAAGCAATAAATTCCATTGCTAGGCCTCTCTCGGACCACACGGACACGTACAAGGGCATCGGTTAATTTGTGAATCAGCTCTCTAACTCTTGTGATCGGATCTGCCGCATTGCGTTACTTCACGATTAATAACGGAACGCAGCTAAATGACGGTAATGTTCGGACTCGCCGGACGAGAGACATCTCGTCTACACGAAAATATTTCAATGTCTTTCTCATCCGGGCCAGGTGTATGTTGATGTACCAATATATATTTTTTTTATTATTTTTAAAGTAAGTGTGGACACTTAGGAAAGAAAAATACTAAATTTAAAAACGTATAAAAATTTGAACGAAGCAGGATTTGAACCCGCGCCTTTTGGAATCCGTCCAAGCGCTTTGACCAACTAAGCCATTCGTTCAAACCCGTTTTTAAATTTAGTATTTTTTTTTTCTTTTTTATTTTTTTTTTGTTGCCTTTACGCTGTATCCCGCACGAGGGGTGGGCAGAGGGAACCCGGGAACCTAGTGTTATGACACTCCGTTCCACTTCCGTTCCCCATTGTACCAATAATAAGTTGAGAAATAAGAAAGTAATGAATTCTATGGGTTTTGAAACATATTATTTACTATTTTTTTAGCTTTACCCCGTATCCCTCACTTTGCAAGGTAGTCAGAGGGAACTTGGGAACCTAGTGCTAATATACACCATTTGCTTCCGTTCCCAACATTCGGTTGATTTGGATTGAGGGTCGAGTGGCGAAACATAACGCCGCACTTTGCTTTATTATCAGAGTGAGGAAATGGTAATATTAAATATTTCATTCTCTCAAATGGCGATAGAATACACGATCTGTCGCGTTCACAGTTGCACTTCACGAGGCCACATTATTTATTTTCAACAATTATATATTAAAGTTTGAACTTCTTTTCGTCCATTTTTGTAATACTGCGTTTACGCTATCGAAACTCAACGCTACAGATCGTTTCTATCTTAAAAATTGAAATAATTTAAATAATATTATTATCTGAAATAGGTATGGAACATCTTGTGTACAATTAATACTACCCAAATGCGTATTTAAACGATGTTTTATGGTAAAACTTCGAACCTGTCAACTATAAGATATGCTAACTATTATAGCCGTTTACTAAAACCTCAAATGTTTGAATTTTCCATATACCCTAATCGTCACCTAATGTACAGTGTACAGTCTGTGTCGCTTTGGAAGCGTATTTAAATAGTGTGTTTAATGAAGGTCCGAGTGTCGCCGCGCACGTCACACCACGCGCACGTCACACCACGCGCACGTCACACCACGCGCACGTCACACCACGCGCACGTCACACCACGCGCACGTCACACCACGCGCACTATCACACGCGGTAATTGTTAGAGCCAGTGGTTTTATTTAGATTATGTAATTATTCACTGTAGAAGCTTTCCGTATAAATACACCATAAATTTGATTAAATCTGTTCGTATTTAAAAAGGTATTTCTGTATGCGTCCATCTGTGCGGTGTGCTCTACTAGTTGTATCTTGTGATGTTTTTGGTATTTCTTGTGGCATTTTTGTTTTTGGTTTTGAATTTAATTAGTATAATGAATAATCTCAGGTCATGTATCTAATGGTGTTTGTATTATATTGAACCGTAAATCTATGTCATATAGCTGATTCTAGTTCTGTTATATATAAAATTTAACAGTAAAAGGATTTTAATAATTATTTTGTCCAAGACGTTTATGGTATTTAAATGGTAGATTAGGTATTTCAATAGAACTTTATTGACATATATATAAGGACCTTATTGATATATCTACAATACATATACTAAGAGAGCCTTGATGCCTGTCGTGGCGCAGCGGCACAGACGTGTGACTGTAACCGATAGGTTCTGGATCCGATTCCCAGTCGAGGAAATGAAACATTTAATATTTTCAATTTAAATATTTAATGTTTCGTTTCTTCGCTCTGGTAATAAGGCAAAGCGCGGCGTTGAGTTCCGCCCCTCATCACTCAATGCCTCAAATTCGGCAAAAAGTGGGGAACGGAAGTGGAGCGGAGTGTCTTAACACTAGGTACCCGGGTTCTCGGGATACAGCGTGAAGCTAAAAAAAAAAGAAAAAAATAATATACATATACTAATACTTTTAAAACACCGACTCAAGCTAGGTCTCATTCGAAGTTTTGACGACTTACGAGTATATCAACCACGAGCAAGATCGATTGTGTGACCATAATAACGTCTACTCCACTACAGTACTTTGTTACTTGCTTTATATATCTTATTTAACTAATTAATTTAAACTTTTTTTAGAAAACATAATTATTTTTTAATGTCTCAACTGCGCACACCGCACCGTGCAATACCCATAGTGACCATGACCCGTCACGTCACTCAGCACTGTATCCACGTGAGAGACGGCAGTAAGTTAAGCTGGACTGTAGTTTCATTTCTCGGGAACTCGTAAAAATTAACCCATTAACATCAATTAATGCGGTCAATGACGTCTCTACTTTTTACTACACTCGTTGTACTTTAGCGAGTATGTAGTTTGTTTGTTTCAAGGTTTTTATTATATATATATATATATATATATATATATATATATATATATATATATATATATATATATATATATATATATATATATATATATATATATATATATATATAT
>DWMZ01001244.1:0-17135 GCA_018249855.1 Eueides tales michaeli
CCAGAATTCGACGGCAAAAGGGAACGGAAGTTTAATGTTCCCATTAGTGAGAGAGTGTTTTAACACTAAGTGCAGTCTGTGTACCCCGCCATGTGCGGGGTACAGTGTGAATCTAAAAGAAAAAACTTACTTTTAATTAGTAATAGGCCATACTTTCGAAGGATACATGTAAATATGTATTTTTCTACAAAAAAATATTAGAGACAAAAGCCCAAAATATTAGATTACCTAGAGAGATAGAGATTTTTTCACATATACTCCATATACAGACAGCGATCACTTACATTTTTTATTACATGTGATAAGCTTTTCCATAGGTAAAAAGTGCATTTTTCAACTCGACAAAAAAGCACAACACCTATATACACGTATGGGCCGGCAGAGGAAACTTGGGAACCAAGACCCATACTTTTCACCAAATTCAATTATTTCCTTTACTTGACTGGGGATTGAATCCACAAAATTTACAGTCACTCGCCCATGCTCCAGTGCCACGACAAGTCTCATATTACTAGAGTTACATATGTTGTTAAGCGTGAAGCTGAGAGAGAGAGAGAAAATATTAAAAACAAAAACTTGAAAACAATATGGATATATTATACGAATAAAATGTAAACTAAGTATGTCAAATTAAAATATTCAGTACATTAATTTCATATATGTATGTACTTCATATCTCCTTTAAGTAACTTAAACTCTAGACAAATAAAAAACATAGTTAAATAAAAAACAGTTAATTAAAAACAAACGACAAATTACCATAACATTAACATTGCAAAGTAAGCCACGACTTCATCATCGGTACTTGGTAGTTGTTAAAGATGTTTTCAATCGTTTTAATTATTTCTCTCACCTTCTCGACAATCACAAGAAGATATTTTTCATTTTTTGAATGAAATAAAAAAAATATTTGGTATATTTTTTTTATAAACTATGTTTACGAGGCAGATGTAGCGCAAGCACAAGCGTAGGACTATACACGGGATGGTTGTGGATTCGATTCCCACTCGGGGCAATGAAATATTTAATCTTTCATTTCCTCGTTCTGGTAACGCACATTTTTGAGTTCCATTAATGCTTTCAGAGTGCTTCCTCGGTGGAATGTGGAGAGTGGAGTGAACAAACACTAGATCCCAAGTTACCTGTGCCCAGGCTAATATATGCAAATTGTTTCCATATCCATTAATAAAATTATTATTAGTACAGAATACATTTCATCTATTACATAAATATTGCCCTTAAAAAGACGAAAACTGCGATAAATATTAGAGACACATTGGAAAATCGAAATGTTTTTCAAGTTAAATATATTTGTTACGTTAAATATATTGATAGTCCAGTATAAACTGAGCCGTGAGAGTGTCACAGGGGCCAGTCGATGCGCATATCCACGAGCGTGCAACTGCCACTGCGATAGGTAGTGAGTAATTTCTCTCGGGGGTATTACATATTTCATATTTTTAGATTCATAGTCCTGATGCCAAGACCACCAAAAGCGCGGCGTTGAGTTACGATGTCTAAATTCAATCCAAAATGGGGGACATAGTGTTGGAGTGTTTTAACACTAGATAATAAAGCGTTAGCCAATTTTACAAAATAAGGAGTCCCCAAGAGAAATTTAAATCGCCTCTTTCATTTAAATAAAATATATTAAAACATATCCAAAATGAACTACAATTTTGTTAACTACATAATTATCCTTATTATAACTTAAGTCAAAAGTATAATTTCTCAAGACAACAGAACTGCGTTTGCAAAGTGCATTGCGCTACTTTCACGGTGCACTTCGCCCTGCCCCTCTGTTCCGTGTATGTATGTGTATGCACTTGTATAGAATTTTAAGTGGGAAAGCTTTGTGTTAACAATCTTGAGCCATTTAGTACTCAAAAATTAAAGGCAATTTCTTTTTTAGAAAGTATTTGTATGCAAATTCTTGATTTTATTTGTGAGAGAAGATTTACATTTAAATTATTTAATGCAATATAAGAAATTACATATTTGAAACATATTTAAAGTGGTATTCCAAACTTGCGAAACAAAATGTATAAAAATTGAAACTGAGCGAGATTGAACCAGACAGTGACAATCAGATCAGAAGTGCTTGGACCGTTACCAAGAGGCGTGGGTTCAAATCCGGCTACGTTAATTTTTTATACGTTTTCGAAAAAGTTAATTAAATTTACTAGAGGAAATGAAGTATTTAATATTTTCGCCTCCCTCTTCGGTAACAAGTAAAGTAAGGTGTTGAGTTATATCACTCAACTCAAAATTCAGCGGAAAGTAAAGCGGTATGGTATCGGAGTATCCAGATTCATTTTACTTATTTACTTACGCTACTATGTGTGATATACAGAGTGAAGCTAAAAGAAATATATATATATATATATATATATATATATATATATATATATATATATATATATATATATATATATATATATATAACATCTATTAAATAGATAGATAACAATCTTGCAAATTTTAAACTGACATTGAATTTTAATACTCAAAGTGAATATATAAATAATAATAAGTACTTTATAAGTAAGTAGTAAATCTTCTCAAGGTGGTATTAAATTTAGTGAAGTTTTTTCTTTAAAAAAAATAACATAACTTGTGTATATTTTTAACAAATGGTTATTTACTATAAGATTACTTTAGTGTTTTTTGTTATTTAATTGTAATTGAATTCTCATATACATATTTAAGATTTTACCATTGTAAGGAAGTGTTCAAGGAAACCTAGTAGAATTTAAAATTGAAAAAAAATCGCACTTAAAGACGGGTCCAACTTATAACACCCCCCATTTTATGTCGGGGTTTAAAATTAATTCTAAGATTTCTGAAAGACGATCCCACGATGCGTTATAGTGATATGCAAGACATATGTAACTAAACACCGGACACCGACAGCCACGTAACGTGTGTAAAGGGCGACCGGCGATGCTATCGATCTAGAAGTAAGTGCGGAAATACGGCGAGTACAGTACAGTAGACGAGTTGTGGTCTCTCTGGAGTTAGCTGTAAAGGGCCGCGCAGATTTTATTTTAGATGAATGCTACTCACAGGGCAAGCAGTGGTTTCCCAATTTCTACTGAATTCGAGGATTTTGTATTGAACGGCGGTGCACAACACCACACTTTGTCTTTGCCAGAGCATAGAAATAAAAATGTTTAACATTTCATTTTCTCGAGTAGAATGACTCCCAACCTATCGCATTTCGACAGGCCTCATTTCACTAACATTTGATTAATATGTTCCCAAGTGCACATACGCAAAAAATCAGAAACGCTAAGTCCAGGGCGGCCACGACTCGCTGACCGCACTGTACTGGGGTGAACCGATGATATCATCGTGATTCGTTTCGTTAGCCTTTCGCATACAAAACGTCTTGTGTCACTTTAACATACGTTAATTATTCCTTTGCGTGTTTGCGTTAAATGTTCATTTCGTTATTGACTAGACGAGACGCGCGGCTTCGCCCGCTTGAAGTAAATAAGACACTTCATTAGATTATATAAAATAAAATGCTCGCTGTTTAACCTAATATAGATTTTCACGTGAATGGAAAATATTGTATTTTCCATAATATATTTAAATATATATTTAATTGAAACGGTAACATAGCTTAAAAACAAAATCGCAATTACAATCAACGATCAATAAAACTTAAAAATTTGATACTATCATTAGTGATGAAAGTAAGTGTTTTATTTTTCAAATTATATATCTAATGTTTTTAAATGTTCGGAGAGCCTTAACACTAGGTACCCAACTCTCTGACCACCCTACCTTGGTCGGGCGAAGCTGAAAATATATATAAGTATATATATTATTTCCACTGCAAGTCAACGGTTCCTAACCTTGGTGACGTGATTGTTATATACATACATATATAATGAGCTCATTAAATTAGTTGCCATTTCATTGTAAGTGTAGTATAATTGTAAGGTGCAGGACCACTATTGCACGCTATGACAATACACGAACTTGTAAGCCTGTGGCACATGGTAAGCTAGTTAAGGCCTGTCGTGGTGCAGGACACCAAGGATTATCGGTTTAAGGTTTCGATATCCACTGGATTAAAGGAAATATTTTATATTTTAATTTTTCACTCTGGCAATAAGGGAAAGCTCGGCGTTATGTTCCGCCACAGAACACCCATTGCCTTAAATTGGGCAAAAAGTGTGGAACGGAAAGGAAGAAATTTTCTGCCCTACTCTGCCATTTGCGGGAACAAGGTGAACTAAAAAATATAAAATTTGTAATGAAATGTGCCGTAGTAAAATATTTATTTGTTCGCTTATTACATAAAAAATTAACAAAGACTTTTTTTTTAGCTTCACACTGATTCCGCGCAAGGTTGGGTAGGCAGAGGGAACGCGGGAAACTAGTGTTCCCACTCAGTTCCACTTCCGTTACCTACTTTCCGTCGAATTTAAGGCATTGCGTGTTGAGTGGCGGAACTCAACGCCTTATTGTGAGAGGGAGAAATTAAACATTAACTATTTAAATTTAATATATTAAATATTTCATTTCTTTGACTGGGGATCGAACCCAGAACCTGTCGGTTACAGCCACACGCTTGTGCCGCTGCGCCACGACAGGCCTCAGAAAGACTTATGTAATAAGGAAACAAGTTGTAAATATATCTGTGGCACCATAACTCCTAAATTAGTAAACCTATTTAAGTGCTTTTTAATTGAAAACCAGTTCATCGCAGTGGTTAAAAAAGAAACTATATTTTATGAAAATCGGATCAACAGTTTAAGAGTTACAACAAGTACTGTTTCAAGATGAAGTGGCGATTATGTAGGGGTTTTTTTTAAAAAATTACTATTTTACAATGATAAGATATCATTGGACTACTTATTAACTTCTAGAACATAGATTTGGATAAGAAAATAAAGAGTACGTACACTACGTTAATAGGGAATATATTGGTTTAAGGGCCAATGTTTTTACAGTAGTTAGTTAGAAAATACGTTTAATCTATTTCTTTTTATTATTCAAAAGAAGATAGGCTGAATAAAATCACGCAACACGAATGTCACGCAAACAACAATGTACTTTAGAGCGCCTAAAATATTTATTTACTAAATTCAATTTTAAAAGCGTATTCAAATTTTGAAAAAAAATATAAGCTTTTAAAATTTAGTATTTACTTTCCTAAGTGAAGAATAACACTTTAAAAATAGTAAAAATATTTATTTGTTTCTTTATAGCCGTGTGATTCCGGCTCAGAATAGGATCACCCTGGTACTAATGGTGTCGTAAGAGGCGACTAAAGTACGTGTGGGAGAGTCACGTTATCAGCAATGACAACACGCATGGTCAAACTCACTCCGGCGTTAAGTAGTGACTTTGGCCACTGCGTTTCGATTTGGGTAATGCCGGGCCCCGATGCCCATCCACCTTACAGACCGGCAACGCTCCTGTAGCTCCTCTGGTGCTACACGGGGCCGTGGGCGGCGGTGATCCCTTACCATCAGGTGACCCGCACGCTCGTTTGCCGTGCCTTTTCCATAAAAAAAAAACGCAATCAGGTACACTCCATAAAACTTTTAGGTAATGCCTAAAAACCTTTTAAAAATTACCAAATGTCGATACTGTCACCCGTATTGCTGTGAAATACTAATTGTTTTACATCAAATCGCCTGACCATATTAACATTTTCGAACATACATTGTCGACATTTTGTTTTATATCATTAATTAGTTCTGAAAAACGTGCCGGTTAGTTGCGCCATCCAACACGCAATGTCTCTTGGATTCGGCGGAAAGTAAGGAACGGCAGGTGCTTAATGGGGACGGAGTATTTTCACAAAATGTCTTAAAATTTTAAATTTCTTAAAAATTTTGGAGAAAGAGATTTCTTTTTTTTTTAAGCTTCACGCTGTATCCCGCACGAGGCAGGGTAGGCAGAGGGAACCTGGGAACCTAGTGTTAAGACACTCCGTTCCACTTCCGTTCCCCACTTTCTGCCGAATTTGAGGCATTGCGTGTTGAGTGGCGGAACTCAACGCCGCGCTTTGCCTTATTACCAGAGCGAAGAAATGCGACATTAAATATTTAAATTGGAAATATTAAATATTTCATTTCCTCGAGTGGGTATCGAACCCAGACCCTGTCAGTGAAACAGTCACAAGCTTGTGCCACTGCGCCACGACAGGCCTCAAGAGAAAATTTAAATATTTTTTAATATAGCTACACTAACTGTGTCGGGTAATGCCACATTCATCATTAATTGTAAACTTTGATGAGCTCTCCTATATAGTTGCCGATATTCACATCCGACAATATCACAATAGAGACAGGCCACATATTATAAGCTAAAGCTATAAATGTACTAAAAAAATTAAAGAGAACGCTTTTTGTGTTGTCTATTTATTATATTTTAAAAATATATATAAAAGTGAGATGTGTCAATGTTAACGGAGTGTTTTAACACTTGGTTCCCAGGTTCCCTCTGCTTAACCTACATGAGGGACGCATAGAGAAGCAGTAATAATTATAATGTGTACTAATATTCATACACACACTGATTACTATATTAAACATTATATCAAATTTGTTTATTTTTACTCCTTGTTTATATTCAGCGTATTCTTTGTCTCTGCCGCTGTGAAGCGACACCTACTTAATTGCAGCAATTAAAGAATGTCAGCCGTCATATAATTTAATACGCTTGTGACGAACTATCAAGTAACTATGGAGTGTGAGTATGAGACGTTAACAATACTGCTATTATTTTTATTTTGTATTCATTTGCCAATCCACAATTTGGTTTACATTTTCGTTCGTCGCACAATACCTTGTGTACTTTAAATATATGTACGAGCATATGTACGAGCATATGTACATGAGCAGTAGTTTCCTTTGAAAAATTGTATAAACAAAGATGTGGTAGCATCCGTTGTTTAGTATGAGAAAATTGAACGGGGAATAAATCGAACGATTAAAGTTGATACGATACCAATGATTTCAATCATTACGTAATGATTGCAAGTACAAGTATTGCAGGTAATGGTATATATTAGTTAATTAAATTTTTTATAACATTTTTTTTTAGCTTCACGCTGTATCCCGCACGAGGAAGGGTAGGCAGGGGGAACCCGGGAACCTAGTGTTAAGACACTCTGTTCCACTTCCGTTGCCCACTTTCCGCCGAATTTGAGGCAACGCCGCACTTTACCTTATTACCAAAACGAAGAAATGAAACATCAAATATTTAAATTGAAAATATTAAATATTTAATATTTATATATTTCATTTTCTCAACTGGGGATCGAACCCAGAACTTGCCAGTACAGTCACACGCTTGTGTCGCTGCGCCACGACAGGCCTCAAACATAGTATAAATAACAAGTTGAAAAAACTTTTATGAAATTATTTAGTTAGAAAAAAGTATTAAAATTTAAACGTAGCGGGATTCGAACCCGCGGTTCTTGGAACGTCCAAGGGTTTTGACCACTCAAATTTTAAGAAACTTTGAGTTCTTAAAATTTCGTTTAGGTATTATTCAGTACATACAAGCACTAATTCAGACCTCGCATAATTAATACAATAAGACAGTAACTAACAAGGGCTGTGGGAACATTGCAAAATTATTCAATTTTGAGATAATCGTACACACGCAAACATATAATTATGTGAAATATACATTATATATGACTTTTATTTACTCCACACCGTATCCGGCATATAGCAGAATAGCCAGAGGGAACATGGGAACATAATAGCAAGACATTTCGTTCCTAATAAGACACTTTAATGATGCAATACGCTTTTTCACTTCGGATTGAGACTCAAAGGCTTGAGTTTTGTGTTTCACAATACACCTATATATCTGATATTAATTTTAGCTTGATGGACAGACGGACAATGATATAATATAAGTGAGTAGCAATCAATTCTACTTAGAGCACTGAACATGTGTCGTAAATCTCTTTTGATTGCTAAAAGCTAGTATAACATACCTAAAAAAAAAAATTAAGCCAGATTAGTTTTTTAAGCTCAAAGTAAGCTTATGAAGATTAATGGACTGAGTATTTAAAGGCTGCGTTAATTGGTTCGTGAAATCTAAATATAATATGTTTCTAATACAATACGTATAGTAATGTGACAAAAATGGGATTAAGAAAATTGGAATAAATTGAGGTCAGTCGTGGCGCAGGAGCACTAATGTGACTGTAAACGCGGTAGGTTGTAGGTTCCATTTCCACACAAAAAAAATTAATGTTATCATTTTTTTGCTCTGGTACTGAGGCAAAGCGCGGCGCTGAGTGCGAGAAGCGCTCGCCATTCAATTCGTAATGCATCAATTTGGCGAAACGTGGAGATCAATTTTGTAGAAATGTCTTAATGGAAAAGAAAATGAAAATGACCCTACAAAATACAAGGTTGCCATGTTCTCTCTGTCTGCTCTATGCGCGTGGAGTATAAAAATGGTACGTGTAGCGTATCATAATTAAAATTTTCCTTTACTGCATACATTAAATAAATTTTGAACGTATGCTTAAACAGTATGGACAAAACCACAACAAATTTGTAGTTGTTCTATACTTTAACTATAGCATACATACATCCAACAAAAGCAGAGTCACTTGTCCGTAAATAACAGTAATTGATACTAAATTGTTATGAACGCTTGCATACCGCAGTTACTACAAAACGAAGAAGATTAAAATCGTTTTATAAAAGTACTTGTAATGACTCAGCCTAGTGAAATAGACTAGTCGTAATTATTACTATAGTTTTTATTGTGTTGAATCTTTGTCACTAAAATTAGATCTAGTTTGTGGCATACCATGTTAAAGTATACTATTTTAGGACTTTCAACAGTCGTCTTAGAAAAGAACAAAAGAAAGTAAACCAGTTAATGGCAAAGAGGCAAAGCGCGTTGTTGATTTCCGCCACTTAGTACGCAATCATTCATGCATAATTTTTCTGCATTGTGGGTAAAATTCGCCGAGTAATAAAAACCTATAGAACTGCTGTTTGTCAATTTAAATTCTTAAATGACACTGAACCCTTGGTGGGCAAGTCCGACTCGCACTTGACCGATTTTTGTAAAAGCTTACAGCCTTCTATGATAAATGGACTATCTACCGAAAAAGCCTATAGAGTAGACTGGTTTATATTAGATCCTGAGATAAGTGAACCCCATAAACGAAGCTCTATAACATTGAGCTTTATAACATTAATATAGACGTAGATGCTGTAACTATTTTACACTAACCTTGGTAGTAATTGCCTAAATTCGTCTTTAATCCCGCCGTCCTAATTTTACATTTGTCGCCAGCGTTCTAAATTACATTAGTTCACTCACGTTGGAGTGTTTACGAAATCCAATCCAAGCGAAGTACCTTTTATGAACGCGCAACGCAATGTAAGTAGGTTACTTTGAATATTTATCTACTTTGAGCTTTTATAAGATAATGCGAGTAATGAATCAAAGGAATTTTAGATGAAGGGTTTCTCATAAAACGCCTATTTACAAATTGAAATATAATAATAAAAATACAATAGTAATTGTTTAAATATAACATTTGAACTACTACATATTATACAATTAACTTTATATTTTTCAGCTTCACGGTTTATCCTGCCCATGACAGGCTAAGCAGAGGAGAATAGAGGTTTCTGCCGAATTTCAAATCGTATTTACATTTATACGTTTGTGCCTCTACGCCATGATAAGCCTTAATCAATGTAGCAGCCAGCACTTGAACCCGCATCTTTTGAAAACCGTCCAATATTTTCAATCCAAAACGATGCAAATGGATTATGTCTATAAAATATTTTCATGGAGCTGGGTTTATTTTAATAAATAAGATATTTTAATTTCTGTGGTTATAAAAAACTCAATAATATGTCTCAGCATCCCATTTCTAAGAATTTGAACCAATTACATATAAAAATAATAACTACAACGTCTAGCATTTTTAAGTCGCAAGGAGTCTTATGTTAATTCGACGATTCAAGTAGTAGGTTTGATTCACACTAGGGGCATATTTTCATTATACGAGTATATTTTCATTTCTTCGCTGGCAGCGTTGATTTATTTTCAATATATACAGATTAGAATTTCCTGCGGAAAGTATAAAACGGACGCTGCTACTATAAAATACTTACTTTCATCTATATTCAGTTGGGCAGCAGCTCGCCTCGCCGCCGTGGTGGACACGTCGTGCTCCACGTAGTACTCCTCGTACTGCACCTCCACCTCATGCTCGGTGAGTCTCTCTGAGCCGTTTACACGGCTGCTGTTGCTCGGCCCTATGCCTACTGACTTCGCTCCAGATATTGGACGTACCTAGGAAATATTATATATTATTGTATAAGATTTTGATAACTAACAATTATTGTGATGGTTGCATCGATTAATTTTTTGTTTAATTAATAATGCATTATTTATTTTTATTACCATTCAAAGACTTTGCCTCAAGAGTTCAGCGAAAAGTCTTTTACGGAAGGGTCTCAACACCATGTTCGCAACTTGTAGAATCAGGCCGGGTCGGGAGTCGAACCGAACGAATTTTTCTCAATTAAAGGAACAACATTACCACATTCGGAACAATCTTTGTGAAGTAATTAACTTAAGCTTGACGTTTAATTTAGCATACTATAGTAGAAAAAATTAAGGAAAACTCGGGTATGGCTGTACCTTTTTTTAGTTCGTTTAGTTATCGTTATATATAAGGCACATATATATGTTAATAACTCTTATTAATAAAATAATTTCCGTTTGTAACAAATTAATAGATTTGAACTCACGACGACTTCTGGCACTCTAAATATGACATCAGCGCTGAGCGGTAAGGGCAGGAGGGCGAGCGCGACGGCCCGCAGCACCCACGCGAGCAGCATACCATCGCAGTTCCCACACCACGCTGCAGTAGCTGGCTGAAATAAATATGTTTTAATTAAATTATATATGCATAGAAGGGTAGGCAGGGGGGAACCTGGGAACCTAGACACTTCTGTTCCCCACTTTCCACTGCTGAATTTTGGATGTGATTTGTTTGTGGCGAAATTTAAAGTCTCACTCTGCCTTTTTACTAGAGCAAGTTCGAGTGAGTCTTGAACCCACAATTTGTCGAGGTTTCAACATGCTTACATATGCCATTGTGCCCGACTAACCTCAATATTTTTACTATTTTTCAAGTGTTATTCCACACTTAGGAAATAAAAATACTAAATTTTAAAAACGTATAAAAATTTGAACGAAGCAGGATTTGAACCCTGCGTTAACCCTGCAAATAACACTTTAAAAATAGTAAAAATATTTGATAAATAGCGTTCTCTCTTGCCAAACGATAATTCTATCAAATTGTCTTTGGGTAGCGGAAATTTGTAAAAATCTTTCTACAGAGATGCTAACAGCACAAATAAGTTGTAACAAGCGCATAAAAATTTCGACGGAGCTTGGTAAGAACGAATGGCTTATGTTGGTCAGAGCGCTTGGACGGATTCCAAGAGGCGCGAGTTCAAAACCTGCTTCGTTCAAATTTTCCTACGTTTTTAACATATAGTATTTAACCTCAATATTTTCATTTATATCCAAATAACATGTACAAAAACAAAACTATGCTAATCAATAATAATATTACAAATATATAAAATTATAGTGTTTGCTTAACCCTCTAATCCGAGGAACTACAACAACTGAAAAATTATCGAGCTATCTTTACGTCCTCCATTATTGAAAAATGTTTACTTACGAGTATACATAAGCTTCCCAAATATAAGAAAACATTGTAAATGTAATATTTCTGACCACAAGCCCTTAAACGAAACAAGATTATGTAACGAATCAATTGTACAATAGAGTAGGTTATTTTTATAAGTAAATAATATGAGTTATTTATATTTTATAACCGCAAGGTTCCCAATGCCACACGCTCTTTGATAGGTCTCACTTTACAAATACTATACTTCAGTATCTTATATCAGTAAACCTTGAAATCAGACACTGCAACGCACACTGCCAATACTAATTGATAGGTGGATAGCTTTGAGAAGATTACGTAAGGCATTCAAGAACTAACCAAAAATTAATATCTGTATGAAAAATTCTATAATAATATCTCTTCGTTACCTATGTCGCTTCTAAATTAGGAAATTGCATGATAAATGACGGATCTTAACGCCGTGCTTTATGTAACACGAGTATAGGAAACAAAGTAACTATAAATATATATTTTTTGCAGCTACACACTGTACTTCACACATGGCAGGGCAGAGGGAACATGGGAACCTAGTGTCAAGGCATTCCGTTTCCATTAAGACACTCTATTTCTTTACTTTCAAACTATATATGGTTTTAATTATGCTTAAATCGATAAAAAGACTTTCTTGTACTTTACAATAGAACATGTATACTAGAACATGTGTACGTTTTGGTGCTATAATATTTATTTTACATCTAATTTCCTTTTTAATTTGATACTTCTTTGAATTAGTGTACCCTGCACAGTACAGGCAAACAGCCTGGAAACCTAGTGTTAAGACACTCTTTTCTCATTAAGAAACTCCGTTTCCACTTTTCAAATTCTCATTGCTTGTTGAATTAGAGTCAGAGCATAGCGCCGCCGTTCGCCTCAACCAGAGCCTGAGAGATGAATTATGGGATTCCCCCGGCTACTAATAATGACATTCATTTTTATTTGGTCGCTATATTAAATATTACATTCATACTAACTTCTTTTACTTCTAATATATGAATGTATTATAAGTACGTGATTTTTGGAAGTACTTTCGGAAAAGATAAGCTATTTTTTTTTTAAGTTGTGAACAAATCTGTTCCGACAATGTACGTATTGTAATACACACCGTCCCGTTACCCACTTTTAGCCGAATTTGAGGCATTGCGTGTTCAGTGGCGGATCTTAACGCCGCGCCTTCTTACCAGAGCGAAGAAATTAAAATATTAAATATTTAATTTCTTCGAGTGGGCCTCGAACCCACACTCTGTCCTAACCACGTTGCACACTTGGGCCCTTGGCCACCACGACAGTTTTTTTTTAATACAATTATTTTTATAGAGCTCTATGGCATTGTTTTAAAGTGCAAAAGAAACTTAGTTAAGTTTCTAATCCAGAACCATCGACATATTATATTATACCACAAAATAAGCTTAAAAGTCTCAAAATTGCACGTTGCTAACACCATGGATTTGTATGCAAATATCATATAATGGCACGTGAAGTACCGACATTCCTTAGTTTGGTTCGCCGGTCTATAAGGCAGTATATTGTTCACGTTAAGGTGTATACATATATACGATGACAAATAATTGGTTCGCGGCTTCGCCCGCTTGAATTATTCTATTTTATTTATTAATTTTAACTGCGTTCTTGTTCCAATGACATTATTACTTTTAAGACAACATCTATACATTAAAAGCTAAATGATTAAAAGTTTTGTAATAATTTTAACGAACTTTATATTATTGAGGCCTGTTGTGGCGCAGCAGCATAAGCGTGTGGCTGTAACCGACAGGTTCTGGGTTCGATCCCCAGTCGAGTAAATGAAATATTTAATATTTTCAATTTAAATATTTAATGTTTCATGTCTTCGCTCTGGTAATAAGACAATGTGCGGCGTTGAGTTCCGCCACTCCACACGCAATTCCTTAACTCCCGGTTCCCTCTGCCTACCCTGCCTTGTGCGTGATACGGCGTGAAGCTAAAATAAAATTAAAAAAAAGAACTTTATGTTTTAAAGTGACGTAACTTTTTATTTTTTACCCGATTTAAATATAATAAACACTGAATGTTGTAAGTAATGTGTGAAAATGTTATAAGTAATGTATGAAAAGTATATTTAAATCTCATTAGCCGTTTCTGAGATCAGCCCATACGCACAGACAAACAAACAACAAATTTAAAAATCACTATTTTGGGTATTTTGGTATTTTTACTTGAACAAAGGAAAACCTTTTGTTTTAATGCATCTTCCACGTACACTCTCTGTACGGATCGGTTACGGATTTATTGTCTAAGCTTCACGCTGTATCCCGCACATGGCCGGGTAGGCAAAGAGAATTTGGGTACCTAGTGTTAAGACACTCCGTTCCACTTCCGTTTTACACTATCCGTCGAATATTAACAGATTTATTATAAGTATAGATATGACGCAGCTACCCAATGTCATTGTAAATGTGATTGTTGGGGATTGTCGGGGACTTGGGATATTTATTAATTTCCATTTCCTCGGTTCAGTAAATAGAAAAATAACGGCATTGATTTTCTGTACGAAACAAAAATTTGTTGCATTTTCTTTATACAAAATATCATAGAGCGTAAACTGGTGAAAAGAAAAGGAGGTAGTTGTAATTTTTTTTTATATACAGCCATAGAAACTATTTTCATTTAATATTTTCATACATATAAACAAACATAAGAAAGACAAGCAACAGATCGTATTATAATTTTAGAAGTAAATTTCTTAAATATATAAAAGTACAGTGTATACGAGGCATAAAGTACCGCGGCGATGAGTAACCGACGCACGCACTGCATTAGCAAGCTGCAGATGCGCTGCACGGTGGCCGGTTGGAATCGCAGGCGAGTATCGTACGCGACCAAGTAATAGCTATATTTATGTTTATTTTTTTCTTACTGCGTGTATGAACGTGTTTATTTTGTTACGTTTTTAGGGATCCGTATTTTATACGGAAAATTTGGAACCTTTGTTGTCCGTATGTCAAGACCATTTACTTTGAGATCCCATGGAAATATTAAGCTTAAATTAAAGTCAAATATTCAAATGTTGTAAGCACAGAATAAATGAAGATTCTATGTCAACACATAATAAAAAAATACAATAATAGATGAAATCCCATGGATCTACAATTATAACATTTCGCACAAAGTAACAATTTACAAATACAAATTAGGAAGAAAAAAATCTGTAAATTGAAATATTATATGTATAACATAGAAAAAATACATTACAAAATATTTGTTTATTTCGTACAAAAATACATACATATACGGGCATACGCTCGTTTCGAATTGTTTCTAATGTACGAAGTGGAAGAATCCAAATCACACTTGACTTATATTATATTTAATATTCTTTAATACTTAGGAAAAAGAAATAGTATTTTTAGAAATCTTATATAAATTAAGCGTAGCGGAATTGGGGGGACCTGCCAAGTAGGCAATCTATGTATGAAGATAGAAAAACATAATTATCATATTATCTCAGTACAGTTGATGCTTACAAAAAAATCAGTATCTAATATGACATATACCTACCATAATTGTCAAAAGAAAACGTTTTTAAATCTATTAAATTTGAAATATATTCTATAAATAATATTGTTAATCTCACTTATTGTACACAAAATGCAAAATAAAATATTAATAATAAGAAACTCAACACGCAATGCCTCAAATTCGGCGGAAAGTGGGGAACGGAAGTGGAAAGGAGTGTCTTAACACTAGGTTCCCAAGTTCCCTGTGCCTACCCTGCCATGCCTGCCTGCCTACGCTGTAGCGTGAAGTTGAAAAAAGAAAAAGAAAAGACAACTTTCTCACATGAATTACTCAAAACTTTCTTAGGAAAAGCTGAATAGTATCACGTCACCTAATTCTAATTAAAGTCACGGACCTTTACACCGCAGTGTGTTAGTGGATAAGCAATTGACGTAAGGGCGACAGGCACAATTGATACCGTTACAAAGGATACTTGCTTTTATAAGTAAATGGTGTATAGCGACCGTAACAGGATAGGGAACCTGGGAACCCTGACGGGTGGCGCAACTTGTCGTTACGCTTTGCTTTGTTAACAGAGTGAAGAAATGAAAATATGAAATATTTAATTTCATAATATTAAATATACTATTTATTTGAGTCCCCATGTATTTGATCGAACCCGAACCTGTCGCGTGTGACACGCTTGTGCCCCTAGGTCTCAATAAATATTTATGCTATATATAGTTATTTCTTAGCGCACTAAAGAGGGGTTTCCCAATATCAAAATTACAACCCTGTCCCAACTTATTCACATGATATATGGTTTCTTACAATTTATTAGGAAGATATAGGAAGACACGAGACCTATCGTGGCGCAGTGGTTCAAGAGTACGACTATAACAGCGACAGGTTGTGACTACGATGTCCACTTAAAAATATGAAATATTTAATATTTTAATTTCTTCATTCTGGTTCCAGCAAATCGCGGCGTTGAGATCCGCCACTCAGTACATAATACTTTAAATCGGCAGAAAGTGAGGAATGGAAGGGAATTAATGAGAACGGAGATTCTTAACACTAGGTTCCCAGATTCCCTCTGCCGACGCTGATAAGTGCGGGATACACAAACTTCTCAACTAAAATTACAATCTTATCTTACGTTTTCATTGAACATATCGTATAATTTTAAATATTTTTATTACAATAACAAGTGCTAAAAACTAATGCACTCTATACTTTCATCTATTACTACTTCAAATACATTTTACTTTTTGCAATAAGGAGTTATGAGGTATTAACGGCCTCAAGTGTTACTAAACCACTTACAAAAGTTATAGTTTTTCAAATCTCTGTGAATCATTTGAGAGTCAACTATTCCATAAAATTTATGTTAAGTGCTTTACGTAAGCCGTTTTAAGAGTACATTTTATTCATGGACTTTTGTCGAGTTATTTATGTGGAATAATGAAATTTTGAGTTACAGTAGCGCAAGAAACTATAAATCTCAGTACATTTTCATATATAAAAGAAATATTTTAAGAGTGATTAAATATATGTTGATTTTAAAGCTCAAATATTAATAAAGTATCTCTTCTTTACTTTATAAGATTCTTAATATTTTTTTCTTTTTTAGCAATATGTATGAGAGTAAATAAAATAGTTTTAATAAATCAATTCACGGCTATGAGCTCTGCCGCTTAAATGTTGATGTACCGTAAAATAGGCGGTGTTTTGTAAACAGAGTGTCTTATCACTAGACCAACTTTGACTATTCATATTCATATCATAGTTGTAGTTGTTTTAACACTGGATCAGCTGAGTCACTGATGCCTCATATTCAAAGTTATGAAAGCCCTGAGGTCTTGGGTGTCACAACCAGGCAAAATAAGGAATCACTTGACAATCCCTCTAAAACCTCAATAACCAC
>DWMZ01001245.1:0-17133 GCA_018249855.1 Eueides tales michaeli
CAAATATTTTCCCAAATAATAATCACGTTGAAAATATAACATAAGTAATTGAAACCCTTTTTACAGAAGGACAAGAACTTTAAAACGTTAACTCAGACGATATCTACAATCTTTTTTATTTAAAAAAAACCTTCAGAATTAAGTAAATAAGTACAGATATAAAATTGTTTTATTTCATAAAAGCAAATTAACGTACTCAATTTAATATAGTGTATTAACTTTGATAAAGTTAGTATTTAAGGTCATAGTGACGTTATGCCTACGACCGCAGTCTCTACGTAGTTTATTACTAGTTTTTCTAGTAATCTCTAGTTATCTCTAGTATACTCTTCTCTTCTTCAGTGACGACAAAAATTTAATTTAATTATAGATATAGAAGAAATCTATTTTTTATAATAAAGTATTATTAGTTTTCTTTCGTTTGTAAGAACGCGGCGTAGAGTTCCGATACTTAAAATTCTGTGTCTAGCTAATAAAATTGATCAGACAATGTGAGACAGATTGACTTACAGTTAATTGTCTCTGAAAACAACAAGGGAAAGTAATTATATTAATTTATCGAAGAAATATTCAAATTTGTTATTAATTTTAATTTATTAAAATTATTTAGATAAGTAATATAGTAGATTAGGTGTAAAACCGGCACAATCCGGTTTGTTGTGGTGCTTAGCGCCCTGCCTCATTACTTCCTCCCACGACAATTGCGCTAACCTTTGCTCTATTCAGTATCCTACACGCTGCCGTCTCCGCCCTTGTGTCAGGCATTTCAACTAACAAGCTACTAAAGGTCAAACTGAATCATCGTGAAAAACAAAAGTTAGCAAATTGTTATAAGGTTGTAGCGTAGGATGTAATTGTAGCTGAAAAAATATAGATAAAGAAATATATATTTATGTAAATATTAGAATATTTTATATTTTGCGGTTCAAAAAGTGCTTTCTCTGCAGACTTGTATCTCTGCATTTAAATACAGTTTTCAAACTTTAATATCAACGACTTATTAGATATAATCGTTCATCCTTTTTTTAGCCTGCTGGGTGCATGGGTGCATCTACCTGTGGTTTACCCATGGTCGATGAACTGAAACTTGTCTATGATACATTTCGTACACAATGTAAACGATTAACGTCATAATACAATCTAGAGCTCGATTAACAGACATTCAACATGAAAAACATTTCAATTCAAACCATTTGTTTCTGAGATTAGCGCATCAATCCAAACAGACTCTTCAAAATTTTACTATACATAAAAAAGGTAATAAAATAACGAGAATAGAACAATTGTCCACGAACCAGGATGTGAAGTTGCGCAAGCGCAGCAATAGCGTGTGTGTGACATCGTAAAATTTACGATGTTATTGGTTGCATCGTTAGCGTCCTCCATCCGTCAGTGGACACCGGCACAGCGCAGTGCAGCGGCTATATTTAGCGTGTTGGCGACTAGACATCGTAAATTATCGTAATGATCCCTCCGCCCCCGTTACCCAATTCGGACATATTAAGAGCTTATGATAAATGATCGGCCGCACGCTATCTCCGAACATTAATGTCGATAAGATTGCCGTATACTATACGGTACGGTGCAAAGATCGTCTCGCGTGTAGATGTGATAAATTATTCATTTATTATAATGTCATGATGATCAGAAAAAAATACAAACGAAAATTTATTATTAACATCAAATATATATTATGCTAATATTAAACATATTTTTGTTACATTTGAAAAATAAATTATAGTTTAAAAAAATATTTTTATCTATAATGCATTTATGTATTTTTGTATATATATATATATATATATATATATATATATATATATATATATATATATACATATATAGGTATCTACTTATTTATTATTAAAAATGATTTTTTCAATTTTACCTAAATACCAGCTATTTAGGTGGTGCCGACACAACTGCCTAGAAGAAATATTATGCGGTCCCCAAGTATTAATTGCATATTAAGTGGCGGAACTCAACGCCGCGCTGTCTTATTACCACAGAGTGTCAATAAAATAACTCCTTCCTCGATTAACAATAGAACCCACAACCATCGCGTTAACAGCTGCCTATATTCTTGTGTATTCTGAGTAGAACTATCCAAATTTTATGGAGATCCGGGAACATAAAATAACATATTAAATAATATATTAACCAGGTCGCCTTCTGAATTTTAATGTTCTAAAAATAAACACGCCGTTCACATAAAATTCATTTTGAAAATTCGACTGAACGCAACAGTGGACCATTTTTGAAAAACGAAGGTCAGCCAGTGAGTAGCTGTGAAGGATATTCAGGTGATTATTACCTATACTTTCATTGGATATCTTAATTCAATTATATAAAAATATCTTATGCATATTTTCGAAATAAATTAAAAAAACTATTTAAAACATTCAGGTTTGTCAACTAATAAGCCTTCACGTGCCTCTTAGGCCGTATAGTCAAATAGCTATAAATAAGAGTTGGCTATGACATATATGATACATTATTAGTGTGGAATGTAACTCTGACTACAGAAACAGGCGCATAGGAATGGGAAAATAATTAAAACACAAAAAAAATTTGAATGATACCAATGCTTCCTGAGATTTGCGTGTTCAAACAAACAAACTCTTCATCATACTGTAAATAAACATATTACATATTTTGCCAAACCTTGCATACACTTGTCAATTACCTACACAATACAATGAGCAGACCCAAATAATAGGAACTTGTCCGAAGTCAAATATTAACAGTATTATAATTAGATGTCTAAAAATATTCAGCATTGTCCACTTAATGTCATTTTAATAAGTGGACCATGTGTAATTTTGATAAATATGACCACAAGGTCTTTGAACTATATAATAATTATTAGTAACAGGAAAATACCACAAAAATAAAGGTTATTTCATTTCGTTTCACCCACTCAAAAACTACTAATAAATTGTTTCCAACAATACTTGCAAATACCTAACATAAGATTTAATATAAGGATGATTATTTATATATGAAAACAGGGAAAGCAATTTTCATACAATTTATTTTTACACCACTGTCGTGGCGCTGGGGCACGAGCATTATCACAGGAGGAAAAGGACAAACAAAAGTGTCTTAATGAGATCTGAGTCTTTTAACACTAGGTTCCCAAGTTCCCTCTGACTACTTTGATAAGCACAGGATACAACTTAAAGCTAAAAAAATCTTTTTGAGTTAGGTTAGGTTAGGTTATTTCAGTGAGACATAATATAAACTAATATATATATACGTTAATTCTTACATTTTAAAATATTATTTTCATATTTTTCACATTTTATACTAGCTTTACATGTATACAGGAAAACTACGTGTACTAAAATATCTCTATATACTTTCTTCTTCTTCTTCACTATATAGGTACCTTCTGAAAGAAGAATTGAACCCATAACCACAGTCACGCTTACATTCAGACACAATTAAGTCATTGTTAAATAAATATCACAACAGCCTTAAATAATAACGAGATGAATAAAATACAATATTAATTTAAATATTAATAAATAATTAACTGGCACAAGGGAATGAACGTTAAATAACTAAAATACAAAAGTGACTCGCAAGTAATCGAAGCCAGCTCAAATGATAGGACAAGTCGATTGAATTCATAACAGCTAGCTGGTGAATCACACGGTATTGACATTTTAAAGTAATATGTACTAACTACTAACCTTGAGGCCTGTCGTGGCGCAGCGGCACAAGCGTGTGACTGTAACCGACAGGTTCTGGGTTCGATCCCCAGTCGAGGAAATAAAATATTTAATATTTTCAATTTAAATATTTAATGTTTCATTTCTTCGCTCTGGTAATAAGGCAAAGCGCGGCGTTGAGTTCCGCCACTCAACATGCAATGCCTCAAATTTGTTGGGCAAAGCATATTATTCAATTCAAGAATATTACCATGATAAGAATGCGTGGGATTAAATGCTGTTGATACTCACTCAGGAAGGTAATTATGTTATATATTTTCTTTAATTGATATTTTGAATAGAGCAACTGAGGACTGACACACAAACATTTCTATGTAACTTGACGATTCAAAAGTGCTTGTAATGGCCTAAGTGAATAAAAAACATTTCGATTTGATTTGGTATGACTTGATTCGTAAGTACCATATGACTACCCTGCATGATTAAAAAAAAACTTAGTATTCTCCAAGAATACAGAAAAAAAATCTAGCTTCTAAATCAATACTATCAAAAGGTATGAACATTTGTGCATCATTTTTACTGTACTTTGTGTGAAATCCACCGCGTAATCATAACCAATAGGACTTCCCGCCTTGCTTGTGCCGCTGCGCCACGACAGGCCTGAAACATATTTTTAACTTTCACTTTAAATATTTGAAGTGGCATATTTAAAATTACTTGTGTAATTTTATTATACATACGTGTACCATGTCCCAGAACCGACTTACTAACTTTTTGAAGACGAAAACTAGGAGTGATTAGCTTGTTTTTACTGCTTGTGTTGATATGATGTCTGTTTTTTAAGTAGGTAATTGTGGATATGTTTCCGAACAAGTAGTGTTAAGACACTTCGTTCCATACCCTTCGGTTGAAGAATTGAGTGTTTAGTAGCGGTTGAGTAATTAAATAGTCCGTTTCTCTGCAACGGTCAAAGTGGCGTTGTGAAACAGTGTTTGACTGTCAACGTTATGATGATGTGATCGTACCTTTTATTTTCATTTTCCCGCTCTAGAATATAGACGAAGTGTGGCATCGAGTATGGCTATTCAATATACAAAATCGTAAAAATTGGGCAATATATTGGAAAGAAGTGTCTTGAAATTAGTTTCTCGCTGTCTACTCCGCTATAGAAGCGTGAAGCTTCCACCAATCAGACATCTCTACTATGACTCAACTCGATTTTCATGTATATTTAACCTTTGTCAAATCCATAGTAATATCCACGTGGCAATATCGATATTCCATTATCCGTGACCCGTATAGTGACGGGTGGTCGTTCTATCGAGTAATCGAATATGACTCAACTCGACGCTGCTAATTTTGAAATTGGTCGTAACTTGAAGCTCTTACGTGTTTACAGGTTTTTTTTCGGTCTGTCTCAGTGTCGAGACCACTTGAGTTGAGACCAAATGAAGAATGAGAACTTTTCTTCTAATTTCTTTATAATAATATTTTTTAGCTTCACGCTGTATCTCGGGAACAAGGTGGGCGCTTTAAATCCAAATGTTAAGATACTCCGTTCCGCCCCTCACTAAACGAGTCATTTCAAATGACTGGCGGAACTCAACGCCGCGCTTTGTTACAGTCGAACGAAGTTACTTTTCTGCTTATTTAAATAAAGGAGTCAGATATCTTCTACATCTTGTAGGACGATCGTGGATACCACCTCGGTGTTTTCAGAGGTCTGATTAAAGCCGCTGTGGTTGTAGAATTTATATGGTAATTTACCTGCTCTGATAGAAAGTGCACGAGGTTGAATATAAGCTTGACTTGATTTGAGCTTTACGTGAGAAAGGAAGTGTCTCAACTCGAGGTTCCCTTTGAGTAATCTACTATATGTTAGACTCCTCCTTACTATCCTATACACTTAATTTCCATATATATTTCACCTTCGTTAAATCCATAGTAATATCCACGTGGCAATATCGATATTCCATTACCCATGACCCGTGCAGCGACGGGTGGTCGGTCTAACGAATAATCGAATAACTCGTATGTGACACGATTCTACTTGATTGGTTAGACAAATCGACGTTTGGACTTCACTAAGTAAATGGTACTCATGTATATCGATCTTAAGTTAGGATGTTTTTTTTTATACGCTTCACGCTGTATCCCCCATATGGAAGGGTAGGCAGAGGGAACTTGGGAACATATTATTAAGACGCTCCGTTCCACTTCTGTTCCCGAGTTTCCACTAAATTTTAGGCATTGCGTGTTGAGTGGCGGAACTCAACGCCGCGCTTTTGCCTTATTACCAGAGCGAAGAAATGAAACATTAAATATTAAAATTGAAAATATTAAATATTTCATTTCCTGGAGACCGAACCGACAACCTGTCTGTTACAGTCACACGCTTGTGCCAGTGCTTCACGGCAGGCCTAACCTAAGTTAGGCTTTAAGTATAATACACCTGCTAAAATTTTAAAAATATTAGTATTGAATATTAAATCCGACGATTTTAAGTTTTGATTCTCGCTCGTTTATATCAGTTGTTGTTTTATTGTCTCGGTCTTAAAATCTCAGTAGAATGTGGAAAACTAGAGTCAACACTGGACTATAATCTCTTATTCAATTTTAAAATGTTGACGTATCGGTTCACAATACGATTTAAGGAAGGAGCTTTATTCACAAGACGCTCTCTATATTTGCACTTACATCCCTTATTGTGAAAGAAGTAAATAAGTACAGTAAATGTATTGCAGTTTCTTCAGACCTAAAAAGGCCTTTGACATGGTATCCGTGGCCACTATTGAATGTAAGCTAGAGCAAATAGGTACAAGATATAAAGTTTTATCTCAGCTTCAAGCTGTATTCCGCACATGGCAGGGTAGGCGGAGGGCACTTGGGAACGTAGTGTTAAGACACTCCGTTCCACTTCCGACTTTGAGGCATTACGTGTTGAGTGGTGGAACTCGACGCCGCGCTTTTGCCTTATTACCAGAGCGAAGAAATTGAAACATTAAATATTTAAATTGAAAATATTAAATATTTCATTTCCTCGAGTGGGCATCGAACCCACAACCTGTCGGTTACAGTCACACGCTTGTGCCGCTGCGCCACGACTGGAATCATATAGAGTTTTAGGCTTATATAATAGATATCTTTGTGATAGAAAACAAATGGTCTAGATTGAAAAACAATTCAGTTATAAATATAGTGATATCTAAGGTATACCACAATGAAGTGTCATCCGCCCAAATCTCTTTTTGATTTCTATTATTGGTAAAACTCCTCCCTTTTTTTCTTTGGTCGTTTAGATTTTTCTTTGCTTTTTAACTAAATGTTATTAGCAAATGTTCAATTCAGACAAAAATAATCAAAATACTCTTTGATTATCGCGATTAATTTTTTCTATATATTATTGGAAATCTAACGTCACGAACACTGTAGTAGGTCCGTGACCAAAAACTGCAAAGTGTGTACGGTTGAAATTGTTTCATTCAAAAAATAATTTGCTAAAGAAAACAAAATCAAATATCTATATAATAATAGTAATAAATAAACAGTTTCTTTTTTATACTGTACGAGTTATAGCCCGATACGTTATATGCGTGGACTATAAAATCGAATACATATGTAATCAGCTCTCGTATAGATATCGAGAACTGTTTTCTTAGTGGTCCCCTGTCCCTAAGGACTCTATTCAAATTTTAGCTTTCAATATTTACGCTACGTGGTTTTGTATGTACTTTGTTTACCATCCACTGGTAGGAGTATATTTAGCAACCTAGGGAGTACATTGAGGCCACTCTGGTATTAAAGCAAAGCGCGGCGTTGTGTTACGCCACTCAGCACGTAAAGCCTCACATTCAGCGGAAAGTGGGAAACGAAAGTGGAACGCAGTGTCTTAACACTAGGTTACCAAGTTCCCTCTGCCTATCCTGCCATGTGAGGGATACAGCGTGAAGCTAAAAAAAAAGATCTTCTAAAACAAGAAAGTTTTCGAAAAGTGGGAGATGAAATGGAATGTCTTTATATTAGGTTCCCAAATTCAATTCGCTTACGCGAAATATGCGGGGTGCAGTTTAAAGATGAAAAACGGTACTATAATTTTATACAAAATCTACAAAACTTAAAAGATTTTTTAATTAAATAATCTAGAAAATTGCGAATTGAAATTAAAAAACATATTTTTGACTAGGATATTCCATGCGATAATACACATTGTATCTACGATAAGTGTTGATTGGACACTTATAGTGTAAAAACAGACGATCGAACTTGTTACCACCACGCCACCGGACTGTGCTGTCTGACCTACGAAAATGACTACTGTACTGTTCGTACTGTTCTTGTGCTAACAGTGAACATATGTCGATATACCAGCACATCTCGATATAGCATCTTTTATATCAAAACAGGCTAAAATTTCATTAGTTGTGGCAAATATTGTTGCTACATTAACTAAAAAGGGAATCAAGAAAAGAATGAGCCAAAATTTTATCGCTTTGTTGCGTGCATCTTTATTACAACATACATTTGAATGAATCTTTATATAGCTGTAAAAATTTATTTCAAAAGCTTTCTTATTCGAAAAAAAATTGTAGTCTTGGCTGGTTATAAATTACACAGTAAAATGTTCACTTTTAATTAAAACAAAACACCAGACCCAAAAAAAATGACACACCTCTTGGCAAGGTGTCATTTATAAATCTTAAACAGGTTATCGAGTTTCTATAAAATATATTTAAGAACTAAGCCAATAAAAAAGACTTTCGATTAAAAAAGTCGTAATCACTCAAAGTGTTTTTTTTTTAATTCAGAAGATGCTACAGATACAAAGACATACACACAGACAGGTCAAACCCCTTTTTTAGCGTCAGTTGTTTAAAAATACTAAAAATAAAACAATTAAGATCGATTTCAATGACAAACAAAACTTACTCACTCAGGGTAGACAGAGGGAATTTGGGAACCTAGTGTTAAGACACTCCGTTCCGTTCCCCATTTTCCGCCGAATATTAAGCATTGATTGTTGAATGCGGAACTCAACGCCGTGCTTTGTCTTGACAAACAAGCCGAAGCGCTTAATCAAAATTGCACTATACTATTTACCTCAACTTGTCATCAAACTGATTACCATCACTGAGCAGACAACCAATTACATTGTAAGTAATATTTTCGCTAATATATATCCACATTATACGGTTGAAGCTAATGTTATCATCAATTTATGTCGTGTTATAATCTAACGAGCTTACTTTTTATCCAAACAAAGTAGGTGACGTTTATGAAAATTTTCATTTCTCTCTATTCTATAAAATACTTTTTGTTCTGTACGATTTTTTTGTATAATAGTTGTTGACGTAGAAAATTGATATTGATTTATCGAGTGCAAGCTGGAAGAAAAGGTGATCGAGAATATCGTGTATTGTGAGGCACTCGCGTGAGTGACTATAATATGAAAAAAAATTATGAAAAATAAAAATTTTGTGATTCTTTATGAATTTGGATCAAGATGTAAATTATTTTTTTTTTGCTTTTGATAAAGGTGTAGAATTAAGAAACTGATCGTAGTATTTTATTTTTTATTGATGTTTTCATTGATTGATACATGTTTTTTCGTTTATTTTCGTTTGCGTGGGTGAGGGTTGGGGGGGCGCCTGGGGTTGGCGAGCGAAGCGAGCAGGGGGCGGAGCCCCCTAGTAGCCTATAAATTAGAATTGTTTTTTTAATATAGGAAACATAAAAAGTGTTTATCTTTACGTTTTTGGATTATTAGAACACAGTCAGTGTCTATATATTATATATTTTAATTAGACATAATTTAGAAAAAAAATTGTACATTATTAAATTAAGAATAGATAAAAATATAAATTAAAAACAAACAGATGAATAAGGCCTGTCGTGGCGTAGAGGCACAAGCATGTGACTGTAAGTCCGACAGGTTGTGGGTTCGATGACTAGAGAAAATATTTGTTCTTTTACAATTAAAATGTTTAATATATTCATTTCTTCGCTCAATAAGGTAAAAGATGCCAGTTGAGTTCTGTTTTCACTCAATATACGCTATTTCACAAATTCGGTAGAAAGTAGGGCACGGAAAGGAGTGTCTTAACACTAGATTTTCAAGTTCCCCCTACCTACCTCTCCGTGTGTGGGATACAACGTAAACCTAAAAACTAAATAAATAAATAGATAAACAAAAATGTTGAAAAAACTAAAGCTCTATCATTGTCATAGTAGGAATCTATTAAAAAAAATGTTGTTTTTGTGACCTGTCTATCTGTCAATTTGTTCGCCCGAACATCTGATGTTTGTACAAACACGACTTTTATAAGATACTAAAATAAAAAAAACATTGCCTTAACAATTTGATGGGTATTTTCCATTATCATCAGAAACCTAGAATTTGATAAAGAATCACAATTCTCATTAAAAATTATGAAATGTTTAAACAAAAAACATTGAGCCTGATAAGCATTTTCCATTGACTATAAAAAATAAGATATCAAGTTAAAAATGAAATGTCGCCTTACCAAAAGTTATTCAGCGTGACAGGCATTACTCATATTTCATTTTTGAAATGAAATGAAACATGAGTAATGTTTGATGCTTCACGCACATAGAAAACACATAGAAAAATATACAGAGGAAACTTAGTACTTCAACACTCCACTCTTACTAATATATTTTCGTCCCTCGTTAATTTTGAGTTATTGCTTGCTAAGTAGCGGAACTTAACGCCGCACTTAGCTTTGTTACCAGAGCGGATGACGGATGGCAAACAGAAGAAACAACTTTATGAAAACAGAGTGTTTTAACGCTAGGTTTCCAGGTCCCTTTTGCCTGTATACGAAGACAACAGTGAGAAGCTAAAAATATGGGATTTTTAATAAAGAACCATAATAAACCAGCTAAGCTTTATAAAAGAGGAAAAGACCCCATTTTACATTTTAGAATAAAACATCAAAAAGATTCATTGCAGTATTTACTTTTCCAGTTATATGGATTCTGAATTGAAATTTCTAGTAAATAGCTTTTAGCTTTCAAAAGCTAACACTACTAAGTTTGCTTGAAACAGCTCAAACAATAATGTATTTTGTTTTTGTTTTAAATATCAATTTTGTTTTGTTTTATCACCGCTTTGTCACCATTGCCTTTACATAGATTTTAAGGTTGATGCAAAAGTAGATTTTCCACCTTCGTGAAGGAATCTCAGGAAATTGGAAAATCTCTTTTAGTTCTCCCTTATTCTATTGTCTAATATCAACTCACAAGGTGTTTTCTTCTCCAAGGTTGCTGTAGTTTCAGTTGTTCGTTCCACTTCACTTCACCGTTTACGTCACTTGAAATAATTATTATCATTTTGTCTGCTCTATTTAACACGAGATTTTCTCTGGTTTGCTATGTGGAGATGATTAACTAATTTATTAATCATCAAACCTCCTACAATCGTTCTAATGCAAACTTCACAATTAATAGAAAAAATATATTAGTTTCGATTTTTTCAGCTTCACACTGTATCCGCACATGGTAAAATAGGCAGAGGGAATGCGAAAACATAGTGTTAAGACACTCCGTTACATTCCCCACTTTCCGCCAAATTTTGAGGCATTGCGTATCGAGTGGCAGAGCTCAGCTCCGTACTTTGCGTTGTTACCAGAGCAAAGAAAATTAAGATAATAAATTTTTGATTCCTCAAGTGAGAATCGAACCCATAACCTGTCGCGTTTACAGTCGCATGCTTGTGTCCCTGTGTCGTACACAGGCCTCGTTTTCATTTAATTTTCTATATTTCACTTCAAGCGGCCAAAAGCTGCTTAATGCGAGCTTTCACATATATTAAGGTGCTAGCGTGATGTTTAGTGATTATAGCGTTTTTATGGTAAAAATTGTTAAGTTCAAGACCCTTTTAGTTATTTATATAATTGTATGAATATTGTGACAAATTGTATTTGAGGGTCGATAAAAAATTTTATTATCTTAATCTTTACTGAGGCCTGTTGTAACACGACATGTTTTCGGCTCGATCCTCACTCGAAGAAGTTAAATTATTAATATTATATATATTTAATTTCTTCGCTCTGGCAACAAGGCAAAGCGTGGCGTTAAGTTCCGCTATTCAGAATGCAGTACTTCAAATTCATCGGAAAGAGAGGAATGAAAGTAAAGTTTGATAGGAACGTAGTTTAACACTAGGTTGCCAAGTTTCCTCTGCATATTGTCATATGTAGTTTGGTTTTAACCGACCTATTATTTCGAGAAAGAGAAGATTGTTTTCGTCGTTATTCTTAATATATATCGTTCTCATATACATATTTTCGCACTAACGGCGTTACTTCTAGGGTGGAGAAACTTAACACTACACATCAAATCAAATCGAATAAGGTTCAAACCCACGACCAATGCCCAACCACGTTTATATCAAGCACTGCCCCACTGCGCCTTGATTAACAAAAGTATATCTATAGTACAATCAAATAAAAGACACGTGGCGCGCCTACACAATACTGAAACAACGATAAGCCACACCTGCACGATATTAATTCAATGACAAAATGAATGAGAATTCAAAATGTAAAGTTACATTTATATCGTAATAGGATAGTGTCTATGTTTAGGTGGTTGTAGGTTTGATATCCACTCAGGGGAATTAATTATTTTTAATTTAAGAAACAAAAAAATTGTGATCTCACTTCACTTTTCACTTCACTTCATTTATTTTTACTTCACTTCATTTATTTTTACTTCACTTCATTTATTTTTTTGCGTTTTTTAAAAAAGTACTTATCAAATTTCCGCCATTTAACTAAAAATATCTCACAATTTAGAGCGTAGCGTAAAATATTATACTAGGTTCCCTGTTTTGAATATATGTTATGAAATATTAAATATTTTTATTTCTTCGCTCTGGCAAAGACAAATTGTTCCGTGATTTAACACATAGACCTTTAAATTCGACGGAAAGTGGAGAAAGGAAATGTCTAAATGGGAACAGAGTGTCTGAACACTATCTTACATCAGTACATCGTAAAGGTAAAATTGAAATAAAAACAAAATACACAGGTAGGCAATTCCTTATCTTAAATGAAGTTAGCAAAGACAGATATTCTACAAATTGGGGTAAAAGTAATAAATCGCAACAGCGCGAGGGTTTCCCTAATTAAGGCTTGAAAACGTCTCTAAACTTAGATTACTTGTACAATTTTCGTATTTTTGTATATATTGAATTTTAAAGGAATTAGTAAAGTGGGGAATGGAATGAGTGTCTTAACACTATGTTTCCAAGTTCCCTATGCCTAGGGTAGCTATACAGAAAAGAGCGTGAAGCTAAAATTTTAATTTATACATAGAGTAAATTTTAGACCGTAATAGCACAATGGGCTTGTAAGCACTACGGCCATGTAATTCATTTTCGCTCGGAACAATGAATCGGATCTTATTACCAAAGCGAAGAAATGAAAATAATTTATTTCTCACACAGAAATAGAACCTAACACCGTCGCAATACAGTTTAAACGCTGTACTGTCGCGCCACACCGCCATCAACCGCACTCTTTAAAGATATTATGAAATAACTATGAAATTCTGAGCCAAACTTGAAATTCTTATATGAAATTTTTAATAATATACAGAATTTTTGAAAATCCTCATTCTCTGAAAATTGTATACAATATAGAATAGCTACATAACGCTTCTAGTACAATCTATATTATGTGCTTTATAAACGGATTATGTAAAAATCACTCCTTACACAAGTGAAATGGGGTGAAAATATTATTGAAAATGAAATTTTTCTCGTGTAATACGAAATATAATATATGAATTTTTAAAATTGCGGGTGTTATAGGTTTTTTTTAGTTTGACATTGCATTCCGTACATGGCAGGATAGGCAGAGGGACCTTGATAAAATAGTGTTAAGGCACTCCGTTCCGTTCCCCATCTTCCGAGTAAACAACAGGTTGTGGGTTCACCCCACTCGAAAAAGTGAAATATTTAATATTTTCATTTCTTCGCTCAACTAACAAAGCAAAGCGCGGCGTTGAGTTCCACCAATTAAGCTCATTTAGACCAGAATAATCACAAAAGGGAGTATAATAAGAATGATTTAAATGTAAACATTTCCTAATTCAAACATCGAACCTATCTACGTATTCCAGTAAGATGGTATTCCACACGCAGAACTATATAAAAAATTTAAGATGAATTTAAAAATATATAAGATTATCGTAATACAATCGAAACGTAACTGATTATAAGCGCGACGATTGCCAGTTCAATTCCTACTCAATGAAAAAAATATTTTTATTTTCCAATAACAAAACGCAGACAAAACACTGATTACTGCCACTAAATACTTAGTGTCATAAATGCAACAATGCTTAGAGAACAGAGTGTCTTAACACTACACTAAGCTTTCTCTGACTACCGAACCATATGCGAATTTAACAATGAAAATCTTAAATTATATAACACTCTACTAAACTTTACAAGCCCTTCATGTAATAATACCTCTACAAAATCTCATCTCCCCCATCCTTGACCGTTGAACATACGCTTCATATTTCATTACACGCAATAGCGGTTGAATGAGAATTTTATATGATGTAAATTCATCAAATATTTGTATGTGAAAGGATGTTTCGATGGGTTTCGGTAATTTTTAATGTGGGCTGTGGGTTTGGTTCCCGATAGGTGAATGTGGACAATATTTTTTTATTTAGGAGTCTAAAATTTTAAATATAATTAATCTAGATATGCATAAAAATCTCTATTATTACTAAATGACTGGTAGCTATTTTGAATTTAAATTTGAATAGGGGAACACAAAAAAGTGGATTTTCCCCAAATTTCTATAGGAAAAATGGAAATTACCATATTATTTAAAGCACACACAAAGAAATTTGCTGGTGACGACCTATTATATAATATTTATTATATATTTTTTATATTTACTATAAAATTTAATTGGAGGCCTGTCGTGGCGCAGGAGCGCTAGTAAACGACAGGTTGTAAGTTCGATCCCCACTGAAAGTAGTGAAATATTGAATATTTTCATTTCTTTGCCCTGGTAACTAGAAACTAGGAAATTGGGGAATGAAACGGAGTGTTTTAACACTAGTTTCCCAAATACCCTCTACCTACCCTGCCCTGCTATGTGCGGAATACATCGTGAATCTAGAAGTAGAAAACTATGTAACATTCAGTGATGAGTCACTCCGTCTACTATCTATTGCTATCTGAGTTTAGAAGCTTTTATTTTACTTGTAGCGTATTATGAAATCTTGCAGGGTCCATTTAACTTACTTCCCAGGGTCTGTTTCACATAGATTTTTGGTTAAGGCTTCATTTGTGATGATAATGAATTTATGTATAATTAATATTGTCAGAGTAACTATCTGTATCCTGCACAAAGCAGAGTAGGCAGACGGAACCTAGTGTCCAAACACTCCGCTTGTCCTTAAGACATTTAAATCTGTCACCGATTATTCACTGAATTCAGGAGGCATTGCATGTTGAGTTGCGACGACGCCGCTTTACCTTGTTCCAGTAACAAGTGACGAAAAAAATATATAATAATTTAGTATCCTCTAGTGGGGACCAACAACCTCTTATGTTTACAGTCGCTACAGTCGCAGTAATATTGTTTTTACAAATGAGCTAATATGAATATGATTTTAAAATTTATTAAGTTATAAAAAAACAATATATGAAGACAAAACAATTATGTACAAAGCTTGTTTTTTATACTTGAGAATCTCGTGTCAAATTATTGTAGATTTTTAGTTAATTATATAATATTATAAAATTTATATTTTTTTTATATAAAAAAACACTATTTTATACTTTTTTTCTATATTTACCAGTATTTTAACTCACAGTGAATATTGGATATAAAACAACGAAACATATTAAAAAAATCATTACGAACGTATAGTTACAACATTGTTCCACAGCTGATTTAACGCTCACATGAAATTAATTCTTTATTAGAAAAAGTTCAACAAAAACTTTTAGTTCAGAGCTTATGTTCTAGAGAATTTACTGGCTTTAAACTTTTAGAAGCGTTTAAGCCATCTCGGCTTAACCCTAAAATTGCGACATTAAAGCTAGACACATCCAGGCTCTGGTAATAAGCAAATCAGTAAAGTTTTGCCACTTGGACACCATAAAATGGAGTGTCTTGTCACTAGGTGCTGAAGTGTTTTTGTGAATGATTATGCGATGTATATTTTTTTTAGTTTCACGCCGTATTCCGCACATCGCAGGGGAGGCAGAGGAAACTTGACAACTGAGTGCTTATGATACATATGTAACCGTCACTGAAAACTTCGTTCCATATGAACAAAGTTTGTATTTGAAGTGTAATATAAAAACATCTTGCTTTTCTTTATATATATATATATATATATATATATATATATATATATATATATATATATATATATATATATATATATATATATATATATATATATATATATATCAAATGTTGAAGTCTGTTTTAGGGGACGAGAACAAGCTCGTGATTGTAAGCAAGGTTGTGAGTTCCATCTCCGCTTGAGAGTATAACATATTTTAAATTTTTATTACCTTTTTCTGGTAAAACACGCAAAACTGGCAGCCAGAACGGCAGTCACTAAGTGACCGATGAATTTCTTTATAATATATACAAGCTTTCCAAATAATTCTGCTCTTAAAAAAGGTAAAGGGGCGTATTATACAAAAATAGGCATTTAAGGGTTATAGGGCCTTTGTCAATAGTTACCGAGATTTTATATTGTGAGAATTTTGATATAATAAAAAAATACGTTTTAAGAAGTTTTATTTTCGCAATTCATACATATTTTAAATGAAACAAATTTAACAAGATTAATCGCTTATATTGGAAATTGTACATTTTTGAAAAAACTGATGTTTCGAACTTATTACTATACTTTGCCCACTCTTTTTGACAAGAAGCGACGTTGAGTTCCATCACTCAACACGCAATATCTCTAAAAGTGGACAAAAAATATGGAAGGAAGTGTATTATCTTTACTTACTTTACTTAGTTATAAATTAAGTTTATTTTATTTGAAAAAAATGTGAATTCTTCATGTTATCGATGAAAATGACTCACGTATTTGATTAGAATCAAAGTGACCTCGAATTTTAAAGTAAAATTCAAATTAACTCAACAGGATTACTGTCAAGGACTTCGTCTTATTTTAAAGATTATTTTAAAATAAGACGAAGAACGTTACAAAAGACTCGCGACCTCACAGTGGCTTCGCTCGTTTAAACATGGTTTTAAAAAATATAATTTGGCTGTAATAGCCAAAATATATTTCCTTTTTTATTAAAATGTGATGTACATACATACATATCGTAAAAGCTATATATATATATATATATATATATATATATATATATATATATATATATATATATATATATATATATATATATATATATATATATATATAT
>DWMZ01001246.1:0-17129 GCA_018249855.1 Eueides tales michaeli
GTTTTCTCTGTCTACTCTGCCCTGTGTGAGATACAGCGTCAAGTGCAATCTTATTTTCACTTGTCCAACTCACAAGTGTTCTTCTTCGGTCCATTTAATAGGTATAGAAAGAAATTGAAATAAAACAAAAATTATGGATTTTGTTTCCTACGACTGGGTGTTAAACCAACAACCATCTATTTAAGCCTATTTATATAGTTGACTGTATATATAAAACCTTTTTTTATTATTGAATGACTTACGCAAGGGAACATTAAAAGTGATTTTAAAAAAAAGGATTTTTCGTAAAATACATTTTAAAATAATAATATAAAATGAAAATAATTAAACAAATAAATTTTACGTAAAACGGATTTTACACAAAAAATCCACGAAAACAAATTTACAGGAGACTAGTTACTTATAATTATTATTTTATTATTTACATTTAAAGTTGAGGTCCAACCATTTTTTTAGTAAATAAAGGTTTTTGACTTCTATCGCATTGGAGGCCAGTCGTGTCGTTTTTTGTTAACCAATTTTTTTTGGTTCAATCTATTTAATCCTATGAATCTCAGTTACTTTTTTTATTAGTTTGTTTTCCAGTGATTTGATTTTTATATTGATTTTTAGTGTATGAGTTTAAAAAAGTTCCACCTGAGTGAGGACTGTCGCGACGCAGAGGCATAAGCCTGCGACTGTTAACGCTACAGGTTGTGGGTTCGATACCCTCCAAAAGAAATAAAATATTTAATAGAACGTAGTGTCATAACATTAGGTGCCCAAATTCTCTCTGCCTACCCTACAAGGAGAATATATATATATATATATATATATATATATATATATATATATATATATATATATATATATATATACATATATATGTATATGTATATATAATTATGACTAATCGTAAACAATTGGTAACTTTGTTAAAATATGACTCAAGATTGATAACTAAATATGATCTTTGAACCTTTGTGTTTTCTGAAGGTCATTCAAATGATATTCAAGCAATGGTACTCTGTTCTTTATAACACAGTAACTAAGTACTACGTATAATATTATAAGTATCAATAAACCTTTTGACAATTTTAGGGTCTCTATTTTTTTTCTATGAATAATTGATTTATAGCTTCACGCTATATTCCGCACATAGCAAGGTAGGCAGACTGAACATAGTGTTAAGGCACTACGCTCCCAATAAGACACATCCATTCCGAACTTTCCGCCGAAAGCTATAAATTTAGTTTAGTTAGTAAATATAGTTTATAATTGTTTCAATGTAACCAACAGTACCTGCGGTTAGAGCTACTCGTTCATAGAATATGTCTATATGATAAAAATAGTTATTTCTAGGTAAAGTTGCAATTAATAGCTAGTATTATTAAACCTCAACGTAAGATAAGGGGTGTTACAAGTTTGATTTTTCTATCTGTGACATAGAGACTGCTGAATCAACGAATCGAGTGCTGTTTTTTTCAATCCCTGTTCATCGCGGCTGTTCTTAGCTCTGTTTCGTGAAGATCGGATTAGCCGTTTAAGATCTGCAAGTACAATTCAAGGGATATTTTTAAAATTTAAATTTTATTTGGACTAGACTATATGAGGCCTGTCGTGGCGCAGCGGCATAAGCGTGTGACTGTAACCGACAGTTTCTGCGTTCGATCGCCAGTCGAGTAAATGAAACATTTAATATTTTCAATTTAAATATATAATGTTTCATTTCTTCGCTCTGGTAATAAGGCAAAAGGGCGGAGTTGAGTTCCGCTACTCAACACGCAATGCATCAAATTCGGCGGAAAGTAGGGAACGGAAGTGGAACGGAGTGTCTTAACATTAGATTTCTGGGTTCCCTCTGCGTACCCTGCCTCGTGCGGAATACAGCGTGAAGCTAAAAAAGAAAAAAAAAACTAGACTACATAATATGATGATGATAAATAAACTATATAAAATGGAATCAGTTTCCGTAGGTTTTTCGGGAAATCTCTTATTTCGGTTGAAATACAAACTTCCTTTTGAATGTGCCAAGTTTTACGTCATAGCGTAATTTTGACTTGCGCCTCTGCGTTGTTTGTATATAATGTAGTTTTTTTATGTAGATGATAGTTAGTTTTTTATATGTACATAAAGGACAAACGAGAAACAATCAGATCTCGAGACTTTATAGTACGTATGTACGTAATTAAATAATTAAATATATATGATGATATAATGATTTAACTATTGGTGATTAAAAAAACATAATTGATTAGGTATGCAAAATAAATGATTGCTTGTCTGTGTGTTTGTATGCGCTAAACTCAGTAGTTTTCACTATTATATTTTGTGAACGGAATGTTCTTAACATTTAGTACCTATTTGCGTTATTTAAATTTAGAAAAGTAATTGAGATTATATATATATATATATATATATATATATATATATATATATATATATATATATATATATATATACATATATATATATATATATATATATATATATATATATATATATATATATATATATATATATATACACATACATACATACATACATACGTGTGTATGTTAGTCACACAATGAAATTTTATATTATTATTACTAATTTCAATATTATTTGTTATAATTTTACACGTGGTCTTCATTAACATTACAAACGTATACAGGAAGTCTTATTTGATAAGGCACGTGGAAATCATTATCTTGGTAATTAGAAAAATTAGTCACTATTTTTTATAATTAAACTGCAAATATCGAAAATAGCGTTGGGTTCCGCACACTGTCGTATACATCTTCACGACCGTGTGGTCCCAACTTTCCACCGAATTTGAGGCGTTGCGAGTTAAGTGGTGGAACTCAATCGCTCGCGCTTGGGAAGTGTCTTAGCATTAGGGTTCCCAAGTTGTCTACCCTGCCATATACTGGCAACAGCGTGAAGCTGAAAAACAAATCTTTAATTTTCCTCCGTTAGGTTACAGTACACAACAGATTGTTCACTCGAGAGGAACATTATCAAAAGTGAAAAAGAAATCCTAAAATCTGATTACCGTTAGCTGATGTCAATGCGGACTCCTCTAGTATCAAGATGTAGGAAGTAATTAACCTATTTTTTCTTTTCTTGTTGACAGTTACGTCCCTTCCTATCATGTGCCCCCATTGCTCTGACATGGGACCGATCCGCCCACACACAGGACATCACCAAGAACATTCAGTACATTACGAACGACAAGATCGATCTGAAGACAGATCCGAAGACCATGAAGTAAGTGAATATTTAATGTTAGAAATATTTTTTTAGGATTTTTTTGGTTTTGTTTCTGTTTATAAGATATAACGCAGTGTTAGTTCTACTTCTGAACACCCAAAATCTAAGGCAACAGAGTGTCTTAACACTAGTTTGCCTCTGTCCGTTATATGCGGAATATAAGGTAAAATAATTTGAAATATTGTTAGTAATATATGTGATTTTTTTATTGTTTTAAAAAACGTTGATAACTTTTGTATTTCTAACATAAAATTTTTATAATTTTAAGTAAAACTTGAAAGTTGAGTTTCATTATTAATAATTATAAAGATAACAATGCTAATAACACCTATTATAAATAATTATGAAAGTAATAATACAAATAAGCACTCAAGTGTTTGACTTTTTACATCTATTCTTATGTTTTAGTAGGGCATAATTACTCTTTTTTTTCGCTAATTATGACTTTGAACCTTATTCTTACAAACATAAAAAAAATAAAGAAAAATTAGTAACAATATACAACCTTGCATTACAATTAATATTTCTTTAAACCAGCTTTATACCAGAGTTTCTAAGACTTTTTTTTAAGGAAATTAAACAATGCTCTCTTATATTCTCTCATTATAATATTAATTATATCGTATGTTTGGTTACAATGATGATTTATTAGGAAATGTCGGGCGCAAAATGTGTCGAATAATGAATATATCTACATACATAAATACATTTGTTGACATCGTTTCTGATTTGTTCATATCATCGTTCATAGGCTTGTCGTGGCGCAGTATGCGTCTGTAGACGTGAGAGGTTATGGGTTCAATCTTCATTTGCGAAAATTATATATGTAATTAATATTTTTATATTGATTTTTGAGAAATTGAAACTCGTTAAGGACTTAACAGGAAATGCCTCAAATTTGGCGGAAAGTGGAGGACGGAACCATCACCATATGATCGCGCTCTCTCTAGGTTCATGGAAGCTTCCTCTCTACCCTGCCATGTGCGTGGTACAGCGTGAAGCTAAAAATAATAGTTCATATTCTTTGTGCTATCTTCTTGTAGGACTTCCAATAAATATTAATATATTTATTATGATTTCTTACTTTAAAAGAAAGGGAACCCTTACAGGATTGTTTTATCAATATCTACTTTAGTATATATACTTTAGTTTCATCTGTCCGTCTGTGGCTCATGAATCAATGAAAACATTTGAATGTATTGTTTTAATGGAAAGCTTGGTTCATCGCGGTGATTCCATGCTGTATCAAACTGATTAGCAGCTTAGGAGAGCAGCTTACATGAACATTGCCAAGAAGAAGTATGATGTGTTGGGTTGGGGATTTAATATTTTTTTATAACTATACAACTAATAACATAAATTTAGAGAGTTTGTTTGTATGAATCCGCTAATCTTAGCAATTGCTGGTCTAAATTGAAAACAAAAATATATATTGGATTATCAATTTATCGAGGAAGGCTAAGGTAGTTTACGTAGCCACACATGGCAGGGTAGCCAGAGACTACTTAGGAACCTATAGTATACAGGTGTAAAGACTCGCCTTTCCGTTTCCCACCTTCGCTGCATTTGAGGCATTGCGTGTTAAGTAGCGGAACTCAACCCCGCTCTTTGCCATGTTCCCAGAGCAAAGAAATAAAAACGTAAAAAATTGAAATTATTAAATATTTAATTTCCTCAAGTGGAATCGATTCCATAACCTGTCGCGTTTACAGTCACGCGCGCCTTGTCATGCTAATGGTAAACTATTACAATATTATTAAAAAGGTACTCAAATGTAAACAGTCATTAACATTATTAATTATGTCAAAAATATTTTTTATTTCCTTCGTTAATTACGTTTAATGGTTAATTATTTAAAGTTAAACCTTATTTTTTATTGTAAAAACTATTTGTATGTTTAATACAAATATTGAGGTCGTCCCTTACCATCAATATGTACTGGGGCCATGATACCTACTGGGGACATGATACTACCATCGATACCTACTGGGGCCATGTTCATGGCCTGGCATATTTTATTGTTAGCTATGAAAAGTGAATCAGCCGCTTGAATTGCACAGGAGCATAGACGTGTGTACGTACGACTGTAAACGACAGATCGTGGGTTCGATCTTTATTCGTGAAAGGGAAATTTTTAATATTTTCAAATGAAATAATGAACATTTTTTTATTTCTTCGTTCTGGTAACAAGGCAAAAGTCAAAACTACGAACGTTTTGCCAATATGCGGTGATGTTTAGAATCGAGGTTTTTACGTTTTAAAATTTTGTTTTGTAATATATTTACTTCCTAATTTAAAATATATAAATGTATAATGTACTTACTTAATTTACATATCATTTATTACACAATAAATCAACACATATGTAAAATCGCTGATTACAATAAATGGCTTTGTAAAATTTCTTTATCTCTATTTGTCCAAAGATGAAACCATTTTTTTTTTCTAAATTTTTAATATATCGACAATACAATTAAATTAATATGTTTAAATTTATTTTTTATTTTATCACTTAAAATATTGTTTGAAAAATAACAAAGATCAATTGAGATTTACGAAAACCGTTACCAAGAGTAGAAACCACATGTGATGTCAGATGGTTTACACCCTGATTCCCGTAGTTATTTTTATAGCGTTTTTTTTTAAATTCATATAAATTTACGAGTCTAGAAAAAATTGTGAAAACTATTTTTTTCTAACGCGAAACTAGATTGATTACCGACCAAATTGCATTTAAAATTTATAATGATCTAACATTTACTATTCAAATTATATAAGAACATTTTTACATTATATATTTAAGTACATAATATAGATTTTTATTCACGAATGCAAACGGCAGTTTATAGTAGCTATATACAAAAACTTATACATACATAACCTATCATTAAAGTCAGGCTAGTTCAGTCTAACGTGAAAAGTTTTTATACTTTGAGTAATTTTAGGTAACTTTGTTATATACTAAATTTAAAAACGTATAAGAATTTGAACGAAGCAGGATTTGAACCCGCGCCTCTTGAAATCCGTCCAAGCGCTCTGACCACTAGGCCATTCGTTCTCGATAATGAGATGCTAACAACACAAATAAGTTGTAACAAGCGTATGAAAAGGCGAAAGAACGAATGGCTTAGTGGTCAGCGCTTGGACGGATTCCAAGAGACGCGGGTTCAAATTCTGCTTCGTTCAAATTTTTATACGTTTTTAAATTTAGTATTATTCTTTCCTAAGTGCGGAATAACACTTTAAAAATAGTAAAAAACTTTGTTATATTTCCAGCTTCACGCCGTATTCTGTAAGTGGAAGGGTAGACAGTGGGAAGTTGGGAACCTAGTGTTAAGACACTCTGTTCCATTCCCTATTTTCCGACTAATTTAAGGCATAGCGTGTTGAGTGGCGCCGACGCCGTACTTTGCTTTGATACCAGAGCGAGGAAAGAAAAACATTTAATACTTTTGTTAGTTAGTTTGAAAATAACTAATATCACCTCGAGTGGAGATCGAACCCGCAACCTATCGCTGTTTACAGTCACAGACTTGTGCCACTGCGCCACGACAGCCCTAAAAGTGTAATAATTCGAAATAAATATAGTGAAGGAGATATTTAAGTGTTCGTTTGTTTAAAAATAATCAACCGTCAATTAATTAATTTTGAAAATGATGTAAGAGCTAAAGTAAAATAAATGTAAATTATGTTTATGAGGTCGCCGTGGCGCAGTGGAACAGCGCCATGCTGTAAGCGTGGTGGTACTGGATTCGTTTCTCTCGAGGAAATGAAACATTTAATAATTTCATTGACTTGCTTGCTGAAACGGCTGATTGGAAGGAAAGTGGTGAAATGAATGGTTCCTAAAATAGTCACTGTTCACTAACTGGCGTTTATTTAAAGGACATTTTGTGTTCAATGTCAGCGTTTAACACCGCCATTAGCTATCCAAACAAGATGGCGTCCAGCTTGCAATATAGCTATGATTATCTCTATTTGTCAGGTATAAAGAGCTTTATTTCTCATAAGAATTTTACATTCACTTAAATTGAGATACAATAAGCATTTAAACACAATAAGCATTTGTCAACTGATGAAACCATTTTTTTTCCTAAATTTTTAATATATCGACAATACAATTAAATTAATATGTTTAAATTTATTTTTTATTTTAACACTTAAAATATTGTTTGAAAAATAACAAAGATCAATTGAGATTTACGAAACGCGTTACCATCGGTAGAAACCAAATGTGACGTCAGCTAGTTTATACCCTGATTTCCGTAGTTATTTTTATAGTGATTTTTTTTTCTATAATTCATATAAATTTACGAGTCTAGAAAAAATTGTGAAAACTATTTTTTTCTAAAGCGAAACTAGATTGATTACCGACCAAATTGCATTTAAAATTTATAATGATCTAACATTTACTATTCAAATTATATAAGAACATTTTTACATTATATATTTAAGTACATAATATAGATTTTTATTCACGAATGCACACGGCAGTTTATAGTAGCTATATACAAAAGCTTATACATACATAACCTATCATTAAAGTCCGGTTAGTTCAGTGTAACGTGAAAAGTTTTTATACTTTGAGTAATTTTAGGTACTTTTTTATATACTAAATTTAAAAACGTATAAAAATTTGAACGAAGCAGGATTTGAACCCGCGCCTCTTGAAATCCGTCCAAGCGCTCTGACCACTAAGCCATTCGTTCTCGATAATGAGATATATCTATAATGAGAACGAATGGCTTAGTGGTCAGAGCGCTTGGACGGATTCCAAGAGGCGCCGGTTCAAATCCTGCTTCGTTCAAATTTTTATACGTTTTTAAATTTAGTATTTTTCTTTCTTAAGTGTGGAATAACACTTTAAAAATAGTATAAAACTTTGTTATATTTCCAGCTTCACGCTGTATTCTGTAAGTGGTAGGGTAGACAGTGGGAAGTTGGAAACCTAGTGTTAAGACACTCTGTTCCGTTCCCTATTTTCCGACTAATTTAAGGCACGGCATGTTGAGTGGCGCCGACGCCGTACTTTGCCTTGATACCAGAGCGAGGAAAGGAAAACATTTAATAGTTAGTTACTTTGAAAATAACTAATATCACCTCGAGTGGAGATCGAACCCGCAACCTATCGCTGTTTACAGTCACAGACTTGTGCCACTTCGCCACGACAGCCCTAAAAGTGTAATTATTCGAAATAGCTATAGTGAAGGAGATATTTAAGTGTTCGTTTGTTTAAAAATAATCAACCGTCAATTACCTAATATATCGTGTTTTGAAACTGAAGTAAAATAAATGTAAATTATGTTTATGAGGTCGCCGTGGCGCAGTGGAACAGCGCCATGCTGTAAGCGTGGTGGTACTGGATTCGTTTCTCTCGAGGAAATGAAACATTTAATAATTTCATTGACATGCTTGCTGAAACGGCTGATTGGGCGGAAAGTAGTGAAATGTTCCTATAATAGTCACTGTTCACTAACTAGCGTTTATTTGAAGGACATTTTGTGTTGAATGTCAGCGTTTAACACCGCCATTAGCTATCCAAACAAGATGGCGTCCAGCATGCAATATAGCTATGATACACTATAGCTATGAACTATACAATATTCAAGGCCACTTTATTCTTGGCTCGACACGTAAATACGTACCTATTTAGTGGCGTGTATTACCCACTTGCATTTATTAGATGCGGTGTGCACCAGACCGGACTTTGTACTGTCAATTGATAAGTCAATATGTTGATGAGATTGTCAGTTGTGTTTGTTTATGGCTGCGGCTTCGCCCGCTTAAATTTGTTGTATTTTTTTTTTAGCTTCACGCTTCATCCCGCATAAGGCAGGCACAGGCACAGCGTACTTGGGAACCTAATTTTAAGACACACCGTTCCACTTGCGTTCCCTACTTTCCGTCGATTTTGGGGCATTGCGTGTTGATTGGCGGGAAGTCAACGCCTCGGTTTTCCTTGTTACCAGGGCAAGGAAATAAAAACATTGAATGTTTAATTTTATTTTATTTATTAAATATTTTTATTTCCACGAGTGAGGATCGACGCCACAATCTGTCGTTTGCAGTCACACGCTTGTTCCGATGCGCCACTACAATCCTCGGATGCAGACCTTATTGTTACGACCAATGTGTTTTTAATAAATTGTTAGTTAACTTTGCTAATGACCTACATAAACTTTGTACTGACGGCCATTTTCGGCTTCGCCGGATTAAACTTGATGTTGTATGATAGAAAAATTATACAAAATCATCATAAATTATAGCCTATGTCAATATAATGTATATGCTGTATTACTGTAGTTTCATCTAAATCCGTTCAGTAGATTTGCGTTGTGTTTTATAATATTAGTAAGATTTATTATATTAGAGGAAAGTCGTGGCGCAGGGGTTACGTGTGTGACTGTGCGAAGTAATCGCGAGGGGTTACGGGTTCAATCCCCACTCGACGATATGATATATTTAATATTTTGAATTTAAATATTTAATGTTCTCAGTTCTTCGCTCTGGTAACAAGAAAAGCGCGGTGTTGAGTTCCGTCAATTACAGTGGAAACAAATTCGGGGGAAACAGAGTGTCTTAACACTAGGTTCACACATTGCCTTTGCCTACCCTGCATTGAGCGGTATACATATACCTACACCTTTCTACATAATTCCAGTCTTATATATGTAAATGATAAACTGAAACAACCAATTAATAAAAAAAATATAATGATTTTCCTTTTTTTGTACATGTATAAGGGTCTTTTTTAGAAACGGACAGACGGTTCCCAAGAGGCGCGGATTCAAATCCCGTTACGAACTTTATATGTTTTCTAAAAAAAATATTTTTCATTTTATTCTCCTTCAGGCTAGACAAGCAACAGAATCGTCCGACTTGCGTCATGATCAATTGGCTGCTCGCTAGGCAGAAGCATGTCATGAAGTATGCCAATCTGTACTTGGAACAGGGCTTCGACGTTATTTCCGTTTCCTGCACGCCGTGGCAACTTATGTGGCCGTTGAAGGGATCTCAGGTTAGTTGTGACGTAGTTTTTTTATTTGGCTACACGCAGTATTCAAATGCACATAGAAGGGTACGTGGGGGGAACTTTGGAACCCAATCTTAAGATACTTCCGATCCTCAGTTTCAGCTTATTTCTCCGAGCATTGCATATTATAGGTCTTTTGTGAAACAGAGGTACAAGCGTGCGACTGTAAACCCGACAGGTTCGTTCCCTACTCGAGGAAATGAAATATTAATATTTTTATCGCTCCGGTAACGACTTGAACTCCTTAGTTAATGCCTATAAAATACAATGGGAAAACGAATACGTCTTTATTGGAACGGAGCGTTTAAAACCTAGGTTCCCAGGTTCCCTCAACGTACCCTGCTTTTTACGAAAATTCAACAACTTAGGGAAATTATTAATAAAAAGTCTTATTTTCTTAGTATGTTGTATATTTATTTAAATAGTCAATACTAAAAGTCATTGTGTAGTTAGTTGTGTTGAAAGACATTGTACGGTAAGCCGCATGATGACCTCATTCACTTATTTTTTATAACAATATATTATGTAATGTGAACCAAACAGATGATAAGAAGATTTTGGTACATTAATAATTAATACAAATGATTTTTTTATTGTAAAAATAATTATTTTTACTATTTTTAAAGAGTTGAGAGAATGTTATTTATTAAATATTTTTACTATTACTTACATAAATAAGTTGTAACAAGCGTATAAAATTTCGACGGAACTTGGTAAGAACGAATGGCTTAGTTGGTCAGAGCGCTTGGACAGTTTCCAAGAGGCACGGGTTCAAATCCTGATTCGTTCGAATTTTTATACGTTTTTAATTTTAGTATAAAAATAATTACATGTGTATTCGCGCTTTGTTCCGTGGCTCTTTGCTAAATCTTTAAAAAAATAAAAAGCTTGAAAACATCTGGACTCCGAGCCGAGGTCTTCTCTGAGGCTGCCTAATTTTCCAGCGGAGCGTCTATAACTGTGTAGATTGCGGGGAAATATATCTTGTTATTGCAACTACATTTAATAGTCTTTTTTCAGCCGTGTGATCCCGGCTTAGAATAGGATCACCCTGGTACTGCTGGTGTCGTAAGAGGCGACTAAAGTACGAGTGGAAGAGTCACGTTATCAGCAATGACAACACGTATGGGCAGACTCGACCGGATTGTTACCACCCCCGGCATTTAAGACCGGCGTTAAGTAGTGACCTTGGTCACTGCGTTTCGCATTGGGTAATGCCGGGCCCCGGTGCCCATCCACCTTACAGACCGGCAACGCTCCTGTAGCTTCTTTAGTGTTACATGGGGCCGTGGGCGGCGGTGATCACTTACCATCTGGTGACCCGTACGCTCGTTTGCCGTGTCTTTTCCATAAAAAAAAAACTACCCGAAAACACGGAGAAAACAATATTTTCAAAAAATTAAACTCTTCTTTTTTCTTCTTCTCTCTTCTTTGATCGATTCTTCGGTTTGGTGTAAAATCATTTCGTTGCCCACGCATCGTCTAATTTGTAATACATTATGTAGCGGAACGTACATAAAGGTGATTTAAATATAACTATTCCCCCGAGTGAGAATCGAACCTGCAAGTTATTTAAAGTATTAGTAACCAACTATTTCCGTTTCTTTTGGTCATATACTTGTATATGTTTATTTATTTATTTATTTATTTAACACTATTACACCCAAATAAATTTATACATAACAAATAAAATAAAATATATATATATATATATATATATATATATATATATATATATATATATATATATATATATATATATATATATATATATATATATATATATATATATATATATATATATATATGTGTATTTTATATTATTCGAATACGAACTTTACAAAATCGTTTTATTTTATACAAATGAATAAAAAAAAAAAATGTTGATGGAAAGTTGCCAAAATATAATAGTGAAAAGTCATTTTGTGGTTAGTCATTTCTTTTTCGCACAGACAAAGACACAGAGAGCGACAAAAAATTTAAAAATCACTTCCAATACTCACTTTTGTCCAATTATTGAAGCATTGCGTGTTGAGTGGCGGAGCTCAACGCCTTTTTACCAGAAAAAATGAACATATTAAATATTTAAATTGACAATATCAAATATTTCAATACCCCGAATGAGGATCTTTTTATTAATTGACACAAACTACAATAATTATATTAAAATCAATATATATGCATACTTTATGAGTGTATGGTATAGGAAAATCGATATACCTGTGTTTAAAACGGTTTATATTTTGAATGTAAACTGAGGCCTGTCGTGACGCATGGCTATAAGCGTTCGATCCCCGTTCGAAGAAATAAAATATTGAATATTTTCCTTTTTATCGCTCTGATAACAAGGCAAAGCCAAAGAGTGGCGTTAATATCCGCCACTGCACGAAATACCTAATTCAGCGAAAAGCGGAGAACGGAATTGACTTAATGGGAACGGAGTATCTTATTCACTGACTTCCCAAGGTTCCCTCTGTCTACCTTGATATGCGTGAATCAGCATGAAAGTTAAAAAAAAATACTAGCAATGCCAAGTGTTTACTAGAATTTTCTTGGAAATTGTTAACGTATAGTAAATATAATGGATACAATTAATTTTTATCATTCTGCTCACCCAAAGGGGTAAGAGACCCTTTAACTTGAAATATCTGTAAGGAACCTGGCCTTATAGTCTCCCAGTACACCTTCTTTCTTCTTCTTACTATAGTATTTTTCACTCTGTTCTCTCACGTTTCTAAAATAATTATATATATGTTTTTATTTACAGCTAGTAGCAGCTGATCTTATAAAGTTTATGGCGGCGAATGAAAATGACCAGCCTACTGTCATCCATGGTTTCTCTGTTGGTGGGTACCTATGGGGAGAGGTGTGCGCCCACGTCATGAATAATAAGGAAATGTAAGTTTATTTTGGCTTTTTTTTAATGTTTTTATGTGTTATTTTTAATAGCTTCACGCTGTATCACGCATATTGCAGGTTACGCAGAGGGAACACTGCCGTTCTCCACTTTCCACTGTATTTTGGTTTATTTAGGTTTATAATTAGGTGTTTGGAAGGAAGGTTTTCTATTATAGCTTTGTTTTATATGTAGAGATTTTATTTGAAAATAAACAAAAAATATGGCTTATATAATAATATATATATTATGTTAAAATGTAAAAATGTTTTTTTTTTTCACATTGTTATTTCATACAGAAGCAGTTACGTAAAACACAACTTGGGTTCCGCCACTCAATAGAACCTCTGACTACTTTTCTATATGCAAGATACAGCGTGAGACTGAAAAAATTACATTGGTTATCTAATGTTATTTTTTCCTACTTAACCCACTTTCCGCCAAATTTGAGACGTTGCGTGTTGAGCAGCGGAACTCAACGCTGCGCTTTGCCTTTTACTCGGAGCAAAGAAATGAAATTACTCAGCTTCACGCTGTATCCCGCACATGGCAGGGGAGGCAGAGGGAACTTGGGAACCTAGTGTTAAGACACTCCGTTCCACTTCTGTTCCCTACTTTTCGCCGAATTTGAAGCATTGCGTGTTGAGTGGCGGACCTCAACGCCGCGCATTTACCTTATAACCAGAGCGAAGAAATGAAAAAATATATATTTAAATTATAAATATTAAATATTTTATATTTTATATCCTCAACTGCGCCTCAAACCCACAACCTGTCACTCCAAAATCCAATTAAAATATATTAAACTATTATGATGTTATAAAAAAAGGGTATTTAAATAAATTTTCAGCTATCAACCAGTAATAGATCGTGTTACGGCCCAAGTGTGGGACTCCGCGGCGGATATTTCAGAGATAACAATAGGCGTGCCGGCCGCAGTGTTCCCCAAGAACAAGATCATGCAGAAAACACTCAAGGCTTATATGGAGTGAGTATTACTTTTTTAATCTATACTGACGTTAAAAGCTATACTTTGTTTGGATCGACGAGCTAATCTCAGCAAGTACTGATTGGAAATGAAAAAATACTTTTGTGTTGCCATATATTTTTCATTGACATAGGGCTATGGGCTGTGATTCTTCACGCTAGCTGGCTAGATTTCTTCACGCAGTATCCCGCACATGACAGGAAAGCACATTCCCGCACATGGCAGAGGGAACTTGGTAACCTAGTGTTAGGACAGTTCCGTTCCCCAATTTCCAAAATTTACACCGCACTTTGTCTCGTTACTAGAAGAAATGAAAATATTTCAAATATCAAGGTTATATTATATGACGTTTGTTATTATGATTAAAATATGTCTTGTCGTCCAAACGCAGTTCTTTGATATTTTTGATCGATCTTTGGATTTTTTAAAAGTAACTTTATTGAAAATATTTTGTAGGCGTACAATTCATTTTTCCTTGCAATTCTTTATATGTCCTATACCAATAATAATTTGAACAATTAACTAAGTTAATCTAACTTAGCACTGCACATGTGACTTAAAAATTTAAGGTAGATTTCATACATTTTTGTTTAATCATTCAACGTTATTGTTTCACAACCAAAGCTATGTAATATTAATACTAACCTAACTTAAACTAACTGGGATTTGAATCTGCTATCATTGCTTATAATTTAACTATAGATTTTAACTTCTAAATTCTCAAAAACATGACAACTTGTTTAACTATTTCAAATATTATTTCTTATCTGATAACAAGTCACGTGTGGCCTTGAAATTATATTAACAAGTATAACAAAATTATCTATCGCAGATACTATTTAATCTTTTATACTTGTTATTTCATTAAGTAAGGCTTGATTTTTACAGGAAATTAGGAAATTCTATAAAAAAAAATATGATTATAATATATAATAATATTTCTATATATTGATTAACAAAAACATGATAACGATAATAACTGCAGTAGTATGATACCGTGTCGCATCAATTGTCACCCACCTCACAAGCGTCGATACAAAAATTATATCAAATTTAAATAATATTATGATACAAAATATAATAATTATACGTATAAGATACAAATTGATAGTAGTAATATAAAAATAAAAAGATTAAAGATATTGTGTACACGCAAGCATGCGTTTTAGGTGTGTGTGTGTGTGTGATGATTATTTCAATTAAATAATATTTGAGGTGTATTGTGACTCAGAGCACAAACTTGCAACTGTAAACGCGACAGGTTGTGGATTCGATTCCCATTGGTAAAAAAAAAGCGTAGCGCAGTGCTCAATGAATTCGTCAGAAAGTGGCGGTTAGTGTCTTAAAGGGAACATGGTGTATAACTCGAGGTTGTCAGGTTCCCTCTGCCCTACCCTGCTATGTGTTAGATACAAGTTTATTATAAAAATATTTAATATTGAATCAGTGTTTACTTTGAAAATGATGTTCTCTTATTTAATTTTTGATAAACATATTTTATTTGGTACCATATGTAAAACCGTAATATCAATTTGTTGAGTTTTTAAGAATATCATGTCTTAATTACCTAGTAACCTGATTTATGAACAATATATATATATATATATATATATATATATATATATATATATATATATATATATATATATATATATATATATATATATATATATATATATAATTGATAAAAAATCAATTAATTGCAATAAGTGCATTTTTTATTCATATCAATGATCAAGATAAATAATATTATGCAATACATAGTTTTACATAATTTTTGATATCTTAATGCTAATGTCACCTTCGTTGCGATTTCCAAAATTTTCCACTGTTCTATAATTTTCATTTAAATTAGCGATTCTTTTTTACATTTTTATACTTAAAATTCATTTTTTTAACTAATTAATTTATGGTAATTTTAAGATTTTCTTAAAAAATATGTAAAGAAATATTTTAAAGATTGTCAATGCTTCAAATTCGGCGTAAAGTAGGGAACGGAACGGAGTGTTTTAACACTAGGTTTTCAAGTTCCCGCTGCTTGCTCTGTATGTATGCATTAGAAGTGGTTATATGAAAAATACATAATATGATAAACACTATAAGAAAAATATACTACAGATTGTGTTAGCATTGATATTTAATATTTGGTTGAGAAAAATTGCTTATAAGATTTTTTTAAGATCATTTTTTACATTTATTTTTTTATTCTTGTTTATAGTAACAACTACAAATATATTATTTGTCTTATTTACATATGAAAAATATATATATTTTGTATTTTTTAACATACTCAGATATAGACAAGATACAATAAATACTGTTAAGTTGTATTTAGTTAGCTTTTCGCCAAATTTTAGGCATTGCACGTTGAGTGGCGGAACACAACGCCGCGCTTTGCCTTGTTACCAGAGCGAAGAAATGAAAAACATTAAGCGTTTCATTTCCTCGAGCGGGGATAGTATAATTTCAAGGCCACTTGTGCTACCCCTGTTCTATATATAAGAATACATTTTTTTATTAGCTTCACGCTGTATCCCGCACAAGGCAGGGTAGGCAGAGGGAACTCGGGAACCTAGTGAGCCTAGACACTCCGTTCCACTCCCGTTCCCCACTTTCCGCTGATTTTTGAGGCATTGCGTGTTAAGTGGCGGAACTCAACGCCGCACTTTGCCTTATCACCAGAGCGAGGAAATGAAAACATTAAATATTTAAATTGAAAATATTAAATATTTCATTTCCTCGACTGGGATCGAACCCAGAACCTGTCGGTTACCTCAAACAATATATATATATATATATATATATATATATATATATATATATATATATATATATATATATATATAGCATATTGGCAGACGGGAGTATGGCCTGCCGAATGGACTCACACAGTCTTTACTCCTCTACACAAAAAGGGCTCTACAAAAAAATGTGGCAATTACCGTCTTATTGCCCTTATAGCACATGCAAGTAAGATC
>DWMZ01001247.1:0-17125 GCA_018249855.1 Eueides tales michaeli
TGAGGGCGAATGGAAATATAACGAAAATGAGGACGTCGTAGCATACGGTCTCAAGCTTGTAATTTTAAACGTTGAGGCTTTGGGTTTGATTCCCATTTGCGAAAATAAAACAAAAGAAGAAAGCAAAACCCGGCGTTAAGTTTCGCCATTCAGCGCAGAATGTCTTAAGAATTCGACGGAAATTGTGTAACGAAAGTGTGTTAATGGGAATGAAGTGACTCTAACACTACGTTCTCAAGTTCCTTCTGTCTTCTCCGATATATGCTGAATACAACATGCTGCTAAATAAAATTATAAATAAAGAATGATACTATTAACTATAATAATATCGGGGTTGTGTAACGCAGTGGTACAGTGTCTGAATGACTGTACACGCTAATATTATGGTTTAGATTCAAACGCAAAGGTAATGGTAAGGAAGCGCGGCGATGAGTTAATTCAAGACGCAAATGCCTCAAGCTGAAAGTCTCAAGCGGGCATCCTCAGACAGCAACAAATCTAGAGTCAGGTTACGCAGTAGAGACCCTTGCCTTCGGTGGGCATTTCAGGAACAAAGTTGGAACTTGGGAAGTTAAAAATACACATTGTTCCGCTCTCCACGTTCTAACGAATTTGTCACTTTCGTGTTGAGTATTCGGAACTCAACGCCGCGCTTTTGAGTATTGATCGAACAACCAAAACCTGCAGCGTTGACAGTTGCACATTTGTTTCCTGCGCCAATACAGGCCTCACTCACTCACTAACAAGATCTTTACATTTTTTAACATATCTATCAAAGAAGACCACTACGTTAATCACTCTCAGTACTAGCTTGGGCACTTAAAAGGCATCATACTTACTTATTTTCATTTTACAATGGGCATGAAAACGCAGGTTAGTACAAGTTAGTATAAAGCAAAAGCCACTGGCGGACAATATTATCACGCAAAAAACAATAAAAACACTAATCTTACAAACATTATATTTTACAAAATTGATGATTTATTAGGTAATAAGGATATTTATATAAAGATGTTTTTTTTACTTCGATTCCTACGCTATAGAGTACTATTTTTACCGTGAAAACGTGTTCAGTAAACGCGAGTTGCCTTCACAAAAAATATCACGTTTCACTTGTAGCAACCGTGCAAGTAAGTGCACTTAACAAGCAATAGAGAGGCACGATCGAGATAAATGTTTGGCTTGTGACGCAGCTATATCTCTTCCACTCCATCAGAACGGCCAACAATAAACCGACAAACTTATCAAAAAAAAACAATGACGTCCATGTGTATTATAAAAAATAATGATAATTTTACATTCACCCAAGCGTACGACCACGATAGGTCGTGGATTTGATATTATGTACCTATTGGGGTTTTCTTTATTCTGATAATATACAGCAAAGCCCGACATTGAGTTCCGACACTCTAAGCACCATGCCTCAAAATAGGCGTTAAGTTGGGAACGTAAAGTGACTCAATAGTGTCTTAACACTAGTTTTCCAAGTGACCTCTGCCTACAATGCTATATGCGAGATGCGAGATACAACACGTTGTAAGCTAAAAAATACCAAAAAAATAAAAAAGAAAGATTTTAGGCAAACTGAAGTGACATGAGATTTTCATAAGAACGATTCACAGAACAATGAGAAACATTTTCACAGGCTTCCGGCAACTTGAATAAAATGTACATAATATGTGAAAGAAAATAGCATCTTGTTGTAAGTTTTATTATATTCTTATAACAAAACATTATATTTTAGGCCACTGAATGATTCATGTAATTAGATTTTAGGCCACTGAATGCTTCATTATTTTAATTTTGAACCTTTTGAACTGTTGTGGTGAGGCCTATCGTAGCGCAGGAGCACGTACGTGCGGCTTTTAATGCGACAGCTACAGATTTTTATATGAGAAAGGAAGTCTTATTGGAACGGGGTATCTTAACTCTATATTCTCAGGTTCCCTCTGCCTACCCTGCTAAATACAGGATACGACGTGAAGTGAAAAAAGGATAAGGAATATTAACTGGCAGATTATACTGTCTCAACACTTGGCTCCTTATATTTAAACCGCATATACGCATTTTTTATACTTTATTTAATTAAAAACATCTATATACTTTAAATTAATTATATCGTTAATAAGTAAAACCACCCTTTTTCAACTGAAAAATTATAACTGACAGATTGTAAATAAGAAAATCTTAACTTTAGCCATAAAATTGTGGCGTAAAAGATTAAACTCATTTGTCAGTGCAGAACGGTGAAATACGTTTTGTATAATGAAACTGAAAACAATAAACAATCTAAACTTCTATTTCTTATATAAATAGCTAGCTAGAGCTAGAGCCTAGGACATTAAATATAGTTTGTTTTATTCAGTTTTGCTTTACGATGTATCCTGCACATGTGATGATAGGCAGTTAGAACTTGGGAACTTCGTGTTACATTGTTATTTCTCTCTCTCTCTCTATCTCTTTCTTTCTGGCAATGAGTTCCGCTCAATACGCAATTTCTCTATAATTCGACGGAAAATAGGCATCTTAGTGACAACGGAGTGTCTTAACCCAAAATTCTATTTGGTTATTAGTTTCACGCTGTATCCCGCACTTGGCAGGGTAGACAGAGGGTAGTGCTGAGAGTGATACCGTAGTAACCTGCTATGATAGATATATTGATAAATGTAAGCCTGTCGTGGCGCAGGGAACAAATGTGCGATTGTAAATACGAGAGGATAGTTGTGGGTTCGATACCCACTCAAGGAAATAAGATATTAAAAATTTTCATTTATTCGCTCTAGTAACAAGGCAACCGAAGCGTTGAATTCCGGCACTCAACACTAAATGCCTGAAATTCAATGAAAAGTGGAGAACGGAACGGAATATCTCAACACTAGGTTCCCAATTTCTCTCTGACTATCCTTCCAAGTGCGGAATACAGCGTGAAAAAAAAGAGTTTATGTTGGATTCTACCTAATTTAATTATAAACTCAATTTCTATGTAATCGGAAAGTGAACAGTGACTTATTTCTATTTTATCTACTTATTCATTGTTTATCATATATTTTATACCAAAAAATCTTCTTTAGTAAAATATTTTTTTTAGCTTCACGCTGAATTCCGCCAAGGCAGGGTAGGCAGTCACCGGGAACGTAGTATTAAGACACTCCGTTTCACTTCCGTTCCCTTCCGGCAAAGTTGAGGCATTGCATGTTGAGTGGCGGAACTCTACGCCGCGATTTGCCTTATTACCAGAGGGAAGAAATCAAATATTAAATATTTAAATTGAAAATATTAAATATTTCTTATCCTCGACTGGGGATCGAACCCAGAACCTTTCAGTTACAGCTACACGCTTGAGCCCCTGCGCCACGACAGGCATCTATTACCCTTATCGTAAAATATTATCCTTAATATTAACAAAATAACATGTTCAAAACATTCGTTCTCACCAAGTTCCGCTGAAATTTTTATTATATATATATAGGCTTGTTACAACTTATTTATGTTGTTAGCATCTCTGTAGGGAGATTTTTACAAATTTTCGCTACCCAAAGACAATTTGTTAGAATTATCGTTTAGCAAGAGAGAATGCTATTTATTAAACATTTTTACTATTTTTAAAGTGTTATTCCACACTTAAGAAAGAAAAATACTAAATTTGTGAGAACGAATGCCTTTGTTGGTCAGAGCGCATGGACGGATTTCAAGAGGCGCGGGTTCAAATCCTGCTTCGTTCAAATTTTAATACGTTTTTAAATTTAGTATTTTTCTTTCCTAAGTGTGGAATAACACTTTAAAAATAGTAAAAATATCTATCCTTCTATATTCCAGTGTTGTCACGAACAATGTACATGAATGAATATGAAAAATTATACTCTAAAAAATTAAGTCTATTAAAAGTTTCTTTGATCTGTACTCTTATATCAGGAGCAGACACCTTGTGTTAAGGGAAGTTTGTCGTTTGTCGCTCGTATTGTTCGTATATATCGAGGAATAATAAAAATATGTTTTTTACCAGCCGAGTATTGAATCAACGACCATTGTATTTACAGATGATAATCCTATAATATCTGTTGATTTACATTTTGTTTTGCTTTACGCTATATCCCTCATACAACAGGATAGATCGAGGGACCCTAGTGTTAAGACACTTCGTTAATTTTAGACATGTATCCAAATTTCGCTGAATTCTTGAAGCATTATATGTTGAGTGGCGGAATTCAACGCTGCACTTTACTCCTTGAAAGTGGACTTCGTCATTCGGAACTTAGCGCCGCGCTTTGTTTTATTACCAGAGAGGAATTGAAATTACAAGCTTAATACCCCGAGTAGGAATTAAACCAATAATCGTAGCGTTCAGAGTCGCACATCTGCACCACGATGGCCCGCTCCAATTGATTACCATAAAACATTTATAATAATATTAAATGAACTAAATATTATTTTTTGTCTGTATATAAGTAAAGTGACAAAAATACATAAAAAAGGCGTGTGGAGCTTCAGTCGTATACTGTATCTAGCGTCGGGACGTCGTGTCGGAAATCGCGGGAAAGTTTACGATAATCTAAGTAGATAATTTGGAATATTTCTAAATATTTGGAAAAATATTATCTACATATAAAAATATATGTAATTATTAAGTGATTTGGTGAAGTGAAGTGCGTTTCGTGAGCTTTTAAAAGAAGTGTGTATTTTTTTAATTAGGCGAGTGAAGTCTGATTGTGTATTTTACATATATACTTGTGATCGTTATTTTTATTATGAATATAATGATGATGTCAAATATAATAATTAGTTAATTATACGGTTAATGATTCTTAGGCTTTTTAACTTTGCGCTGTAAACTGCATGCAGCTCAGGGTAATAAGATTCCGTAGTTCCTCTGTCCGTTCGTCACCAGACTATCTCATGAACCGTGAGCTATAACAAAAAAAATTAAAAATCAAAAGCAAATCGAGGCCTGTCGTGGCGCAGCGGCACAAACGTGTGACTGTAACCGATAGGTTCTGAGTTCGATCCCCACTCGAGGAAATGAAATATTTAATATTTTCAATTTAAATATTTAATGTTTCATTTCTTCGCTCTGGTAATAAGGCAAAGGCGCGGCGTTGAGTTCCGCCACTCAACACGCAATGCCTCAAATTCGGCGGAAAGTGGGGAACGGAAGTGGAACGGAGTGTCTTAACACTAGGTTCCCGGGTTCCCTCTGCCTACCCTGCCTCGTGCGGGATACAGCGTGAGGCTAAAAAAATATAAATAAATATCAAGACGCAATGTTGTGCGGAAAGTGGGAAACTTAATTGAGTGTCCCAACATTAGGTTCCCAAGTTCCCTTTGCCAAACCTGCCATGTGCTCCCTGCACATACATATATATGATGTTAAACTAAAAAAACTGATTCACTTTAGAGAACAATATTTTTTTTTGTTATTTACATTAATCAATAAAATTTATAAATTTAGACAATCTTTACTGTATCTTTCGTACAATGAATGAATTACGACTGGATAGAAATTAACTACGTTATTGAAACGCTTGCATGTTTTTCAGTAACATATTGATTTAGTATTTGAACTCATGATCTTATTTAAAATCGTACTGAGTAATATGTAACAGTGAAATTATAAATATATAATAAGGCCAGCCTCACTATTTGCGGTTCTTCTCAGAACTTAGGTAGTTTGGTGGTAAATTATTCGACGTTTGAAAAATGAAACAACTTTGCTTTATTGATGACATTTGCAATAGTATACTAGCGGTCAAACCACCCACGGCTTCGCCCGCGTTTGTTACACTATACATTGAAATATAAAATTTCAGCAAAATTAATAAAAAAGCAATTTTACCGACTTAAACAACTGATAAATTAATAGACGTAATTTTTTCATTTATTGCCCGATTTAAATTAAACAAAACACTAAACGTTAAGAAAAAGTTTTCAAAATATAATAGTAAAAACTGCATTTTAATCTGTATAGCCGTTTCTGAGATGAGCGCGTACAAACGCACAACAGACAAATAAATAGACAAAAAAATTAAAAAGTCACTATTTTGGACCCTAATACATTAATAAACCACCATGTAGGGACGGACAGTGATCGGTTACAGATTTATTATAAATATAAATAGAAACATACTTTGCATTGTTTTTCATCTAAATTGGTTTACCTGGGAAAGAAATGTCATATTATTGAAGTCATTATTAGTATAGAGTCATATTTCAAAGGAGATCAGCAATCAGAATATTTTAACTTTTGTTCTTGACAAGGGTTAACATTGCTCTTTCTCAACAAATAATATTGTATACATAACAACACATACAATAATATTGTATGTAGAGAGTTCACGGGAAGTTACCTATAGATTATATAGGTTTCAATTACGCGAGGAGTTTCATACAATACAGAAACAATTCATAAATGCTCGTACCAAAACGATCCATGAGTGCTCGTATCTTTTGATGGTGTTGACCTTAAAGTATGATTTTTGTCCCTTCCTTTTTTCTAATGCTAATTAGAAATCATGGATGAAGGTAAAAGAAGTGTATAAAGAAGTTTTATTACTGATATAATATTGCATTAAGCACAACGACAACATGGAATCTTTATATGAATATTTGTTATCATAGTAATGACTTGAGATTAGGGATTCGTGACTTTTGCTACTAAGTAAATATAAAATGGAACATTTAATAATATGTGATATTATCGGCGTGTGACTGTTATTGTGACGGTTGTGGGTTCAATTCCTCCGGCCTAGAAAATGAATTAATAAATTAATAAAAAATAGATTTATAACACAAAAAATAGTAGAAAAGGACTCCTTTTATGCAAATTGTGTCTGTGTTAGGAGATCCCACCCTTTCAGTCGTACAAAATGTATAATCATAATCATACCTGGTATCGCGGTACAATTACCGTTTTTACCGATAACGGACAAGATGAGCTCAGCGAAGCGCAAGTTCTATCTGCCTTTACTTGTATCGCTTATAGTTTTTTTAAGACCCCACATTTTGAGATTGAATTATATAAGATAAATCAAAGTTGTGATGTTAATTAAATTGATTAAATATTTTAAATTTAATTTGTAAAGCTGTAATTTTCAATGCTAGGTTCCTAGATTGCCGGTGCCCAATCTGATATGAGCAAGATACATTGTGAAGCTAAAATATAAAAAAAGAGTAGAACTTACAACCCTAGATCTTGTACATAGAGTTAGGGCGTGTAATGTTAGGAACTTGACTCTACATAGGATTTGACTACTACTAAATAGTGCAAGACAAAATATTTTATATATAAAAAAAATATTGGGAACTCTTAATTATAATAACTACGAAAATTATCAAAATAACATAGTTAAATAAGTAAGTAAGTAAGTACCCTATGTATGTATGTGTTTGTTAATGCGTGGACAGAATATTTTAGAACCAAGTTAACAAATGCCTACCTTGCCATGTGACAGATACAGCGTAAAGCTGAAATACGATGAATGATACGTGAGGAACCTATCATTAAGGCAATATATTTTGGTTTTTGATTAAGAAATGTGCGTTTTTAGTTAATTGATATTATTATCGAAATAATTTATGAAATTTACGACTTCAAATAACAAAAATTCTGTCAACATTCTTTAATGACACAGCGGACGTTTCCTGTTTGTTATATAATTCATTTTATTATGATCACATTTTCTTCGAAAGAAGTTAAAACCTGTATTTTTATTACAAATTTTGTGATCTACTCTTTTGTAGAAATACAAATAAACTTGCTTCGCTATGCTTCATATCGTCATATATTATTGAAAAAAAATGGACTTAACAGAATAATTGACAGGTAACAGCCAGACAACACAGTGATGTTATAAACCATTTTTTTCCTTCTAAGAAGGTGTTCGAAATTTCACATTTTCTTCAGACAATTATCTATACTACCGACATGCTGTTTTAGTCCAGAAACGTCTGCTTGAATGTCAGTCAATAATAATAAAAACATTAATGTACATTAACGTCCTACTAGAATTATAAATGGTTTGTGTGTCTACTGTTACGTAAAAACTACTGAAATGATTTAAATAAAACTTTACGGTGATATAAGCTGATCCATCAGAATAACACGTTGTCTGGAATTTAAGTAACAATGTAGTTTAATTGGGTTAAGTATAACAATAACTATTAACCACTTTACCTTAATTTAACTTTAAGCTAGCGGAGTAGGTATAAAGAACGCTACTATCTCGGCATACCTCTATATCTGTTTATTATTATTAAGCGGACGAATTCGGGCATAAAATGCTTATACGACCTTATTGTATAATTATATAAAACATATTATTAATCTCTAGGGAACATAACGTCTCGGCTTCATTTTACTCTGGTACATTAGAATTATAGATTAACTTAAGTACAAGGAAATAGGTAGATATCATAACTCATGACTCATATAAAATTGGCATCGAGGCTTGAAGGATATAGGCTTACCCTCATGGAAGGTAGCTGAAACCTAGTATAAGACTAGGTCCTACATCGATATTGGTTATACCCAGACGATAAATATAATTTATAACGTACCTCGATAAATGGACTATTCTTCACAAATAATATTTCATGAAAGCCTGTGGTAGTACAGTGCCACAAGCGTGTGACCAAAAATCTATCTATTCTCACAGGAGAGAATTTGGTGAAACGTTTATTATTTTCATTTCATTTAGTAAAGAGGTTAAGTCCGGAATTGAATTCCGTCACACAATGCTACAATTCCTCCAGAATTCGGCGGAACAAGAGAAACTTGTGTTTCAACCATAGCTTCCCAGGCTTCCTCTTCCTACGCTGGTATTCCACAATACAGGGTGAAGCTAAAATAATCAATAACAACCAGTACTTATCGGTGTAGTTGGTGACTTCAAACAAAACAAACTCTTCAGCTTTATAATATTAGTATAGAGGTTGAAATAGCAAGTATAAAGATATAGATAAAATTATAGTACGCTAGTGATATTTAATGAAGTTGGAGACAATATGTAATATCGTGTGATTTAAGTTCGCTAATAACTACTGTACACTTTAGTAATTTATGTTGAGATAGTGATGGCTTTAAACTTACTATTACAAAATTACCAAACAAACTATAAATCAATCACATACTTCGTAAGCAATAATAATTTAAAAGCATATGTTTAATTTAGTTTAAGTATAAAATAAAATAAAGTTACTAGAGTTTCCTCATATCATTATTGTGTTGTTTCATAATAATACATGTTACTATTTGAGGTGAATTTTAAATTTTATATAGCGAAGGATTTTTCCTACAGCCAAATTTGAATCGAGGACTGTCACGACTGGCATGGTGCGGGGGTACAAGTAATGATTTCGAGTCTCACTCGAGGATATGAAGTATTTAATAATATCATCATTCTCTCTCTAGCACCAAGGAAAAAGGGCGGTGTTGAGTTCCACCTCTCAACACGCAATGCCTCATTTTGGGCGAAAAGTAAGAAAGTATGTAAATAGAAACGGAGCGTTATAGTCTTAGTGTGAAGCCTTTAAGCGTGAAAATCATGTAAAATTATGGGTTAAATATTGTATATTCCTCCCATTAGCAACAAAAAAAAGCGCAGCTTTGAGATCCATCACTCAACAAGCATTGTTTTGTGTGTTCGTTGTTGAGTGATGGATCTCGAACGAACTGTGGTTTTGTGTCTATGGTGTGTCTATGCTGTGGTTGTCTGTCTATTTTTCTGTTCGTCTGAGCTAATCTCCGGAACTGCTGGCCAAATTCCGCTTCGAAACATAAAAACTATCTTTATCCTGGAATCGGAACTTACATGGGAAAGAAACTTAATTAAAATTATATTGGCTATTTCTTTTCTACCTGGCTAAATGTAAAATTACTAACAATGCGGCGTTGAGTTTCGTCACTCAACACGCAATGTCTCAAATTCGGCGGAAGGTGGGGAACGGAAGTGGAACGGAGTGTCTTAACACTCGGTTTCTAAGTTCCCTCTGCCTACCCTGCCATGTGCGGGATACAGCGTGAAGCTATGTGACTAATAATTTTCTGAATTTTTTCAATTTAATTTTTTCAGCAGGGTCGGCAGAGGGAACTACGAAACGTTTACAATCGCACGCTTGTAAACTTGTGGCGTAGAGGCTACGCCACAACTTCAATATTTTAGTAGGTACAATTAATATTCTATACGGACAAAACCAAACAAAATTCTAAAAGATTTAAATTAAAATTTAACTTATAGTACAGATATAAGGTATAACATTTTTTTTCTCTAAATACATTAAAATAATAAAATTCATATACTTCAATTCTTGAACTGCTAATTTTAAATGAATTCAGATACCGCAACACTAAATCTTACGAAACTCAGTATTGCGGGAATGGCCTTAAATTTAGACGTAAGCATAATATAAATGCGAACATTATTTGTTTCAAGATATAAGTGCACATATTGTTCATTTCGTCGTAGCGTTCTTGAGAAATTTTTAACTTGCATTCTATTACTTAAGAAAAACAACATATTTTTATTTTTATATACACATTAAAATACACATTGCATCCACACGATTTATTCTTATAATGTATGACGTTGAGTCCTATCAACTTAGTTACTTATTTGCAGAATGAATATTTATGTTAAAATGATGTTTAGGATAAAATTAACAATATCTTATTATGTTTATAGTAATTTCTTAAGTACAAACCTTATAATTAATAATAGCTATATGAAAAATAAAAACAATAAAAGTATGCAAAATATTACATTAATCAAAACGAAAGTGACTCAAAAAAAATAAATAAAGTGTAAGTGAAAGTGAACGTAAATATGAAAGTTAAGTGAAAGACAAAAAAAATGCCTTTAAAAACTCCCAATACTTCTATGGGAATGACTAATGAGAGTGACGTATGGGGGGTGAGTTCTATGGACTTGGATGTGTTCTACAACCCGGACGTCGTTATAATAGTTCTGTACGTGGCGGTGTTGACGGCGTCGCTGTCTGCTAACACGCTGCTCATCTTTATAGTCATCAAGTTCCAGTATATGAGGAGGTCAGTTTGGTTTTCTTTTTTATTATATTTATATTGTTTTTTTTTAGATTGGTGTCCTGTGTGTTGGTCTGTATATTTTAAAAGTGTATACAATTTGAATAATTATCTTAGATTAAGTGTTAGGTTTTCCTATTATTAATTAACATTAAAGCTCGCTTCAACGATTTTCCTCTATGAAAACGGACGGACACCTTACCATATTTCATTTCATTTTACTAATGCCACCTTCGGTGCCTTCGGTCAATGACAAGATTATTTATAGGTGTTTTTTGTTTATTATATTATATATGAATATAGGCTTATGACCGGAAGAAAAGCCATCAAATAACTTATCATTGACCATGTTATCAAACGGATCAGGCGGCGTTAATATGACAAAATTGATCCAATTTGAACGTTACTTACACACGAAATATATTATACCAATGACGAGCCCCTTGATTGTTTTTTAGTTAATTTTATTCTATATCAATATGGGTATAGAATGTATCATAAAATAATGTCTGCCTATAATTTATTACACTTGACAACAATATAAATTGCGTATTTTTACTATTTTTAAAGTGTTATTCCACACTTAGGAAAGAAAAATACTAAATTTAAAAACGTATCAAAATTTGAACGAAGCAGGATTTAAAACCCGCGCCTCTTCGAATCCGTCCAAGCGCACTGACCACTAAGCCATTCGTTCTCACCGAGCTCCGTCGAAATTTTAATAAGCTTGTTACAACTTATTTATGTTGTTAGCATCTTTGTAGGGAGATTTTTACAAATTTCCGCTACCCAAAGACCATTCGTTGGATTTATCGTTTGGCAAGAGAGAATGCTATTTATTAAATATTTTTACTATTTTTAAAGTGTACTTACACTTAGGAAAGAAAAATACTAAATTTAAAAACGTATAAAAATTTGATTGAAGCAGGATTTGAACCCGCGCCTCTTGGATTCCGTCCAAGCGCTCTGACCACTAAGCCATTCGTTCTCACCGAGCTCCGTCAATTTTTTTTATTTGTTACAACTTATTTATTTGGGTAGTTACAACTTATTTATTTGGGTAGCGGAAATTTGTAAAAATCTCCCTACAGAGATGCTAACAACATCATCTGCTTAACAATTTATGTTAGAGTCCTTAAACATACAATTGCAATGCAAAACAAACAGCGTAAGAGACAGCACGCAGATTAGGGGGACGCCGGCGTTCACGGGAATATTTTTGGAGCAGAAACCGTCGACAGCGACCTTGATGCTGCGCCCAGTGACAAGGTTGGGAACCACTTGCATAAATTCTCGGGAAGCCCGTAAGATGGAAGTTTCGCAAGGAGCATCCCATGCCACACTCGATCGAAGGCCTTCGCCATGTCCAGACGAACTGCTAGGTATCTCCCTTCCCTTCAATAGCCGCAGCCCAGCGCTGGGATAGGTAAACCAGAAGATCACCGGTCCCTGGCGAAAGCCATATTGGCGGTCGTTAATTAATCGGCGATCCTCTAGATAAACTAAGAGCTGACTATTTATTATACTCTCTATAACTTTTGAGTTATCTAAATTCAATTTAAGTAAATTATCTATAATTTGGCTTATAAACGGAAGAAATTTGTTGTGACGCAGTGGCACAAGGATACGATTGTTAATGGGCCAGGTTGCGGGTTCGATCCTCACTTGGCTATATGAAATATTTAATATTTTAATTTCGTAAGTATTCTTTCATACATTAAATTTTGAAATGTTAACGTTTCGTAATGTTCCTACTCTTTTAATTAATTTTCGTTAATCACGCTCCTTCTGGATTTTATCTAAACGATGTTAATAAATTTACACCTTGCCTTTATAAAACATTTTATTACGTGACATCTAAAAGTTTGATAAAATCTTTTAAGTAAGCTCATTTATTCATCACTTTGTGGTAAATACTTTTTTATTATTTACGTTGTATCTCGCAAATAATACATTGCGTGTTAAGTCGCTCAATTCAACACTGCGTTTTGTCTTATTATTAGAGCTAGTAGAAGTAAGTAATGAGTGCTCCCGAGTGGTATAATACTCACAATCGTAGCGTTCAGTCGTTTAGAAGTTAAAAATGCTCAAAATATTTCACTTAAAGTTACCATAAATATGTCTACTTATCGATCTATATTGCTACATTGTCACGTTCAAAAATATTTTCTATTCCTTAATGTCAGTTTACATTTGGTTTATTAAGAAGTAAAGGAAAAATGCGTTTAAATCTTATAATATGAAATATATATATATATATATATATATATATATATATATATATATATATATATATATATATATATATATATATATTTCTGAACCATGAGCCATGTGTGTCGTGTGTCATTTTTTACAATATAATGATTTCCTAAGAGAATGACTTAGTATAAGAACAACTTACTGTGTAAAAATACACAAATTTTGATTTGAAAGTAAATATATCGCGGTACATAGAGACACCTCCTCTAAACGCGGTTATTCTGGGTTTCATAAAGATAGACAAAGTGCGGCGTTGAATTACACGAGTAGTGTAATTTAACGTCATTCAACATATATATGTTGTAACACTCTGTAAAGTCTCTGGTCTACTGGATAAAGGGAAGAAATATTTTTAAAGAAATTATTAACTATATATCACTAAAGTACTAGTGGTTGAAAATTGTAAAAGGTTATATCATTCATTTTCTTGACATTTGTCATTGTGTATATTTTAGATCCAAAACGCTTAGCCTAGATATAAATTTATTCAATAGAAGTTAAAATAGTATAAGCCAAGTTTATTGTTAAGTAATGCGCCGTTCTCGACTAATTGGTTCACCTGTTATGAACAGTTGAGCTGTTCATCTAAATCGAAACCAAACTATTATTTATTCAATTAGGTAATTTTAAGCACTATACAGAACAATATTTACATAAAAAATATATTTTGAATTGTCAAGTTACAAATAAATATCTGTAGTGGCAGACCTACAGGAAGCTACCACCGGCTGGGAAGGTAAGCGGGTCTGCTGAGAAGAGCCGACAAGAAACTCAACAGTTGCTCTTTTCAAAGAATAATTTGCTGTAATTGTATAAAATAATTAGCTTCCTGAGTAAGTACTAACAGTATTTAATCCTACGCACTGTTATCATTATAATAGTTTTGAATTGAATAATAAGTTTTGCCTAATAATGTATTTAAAATCAAAGTAGTTTTAAATGATTTATATAAAATAAGCAAAGTACGTTTACAGCTTTTAAACTTGACTTGACACGCTGACGTGTGTCTAGTCCGATATTATATACTGAATTTATTTTTATCCTTTAAGCCTAAATACGCTATTAAAGCTTAATAGATTATTGCAGTATCTAAATGAAAGTAATCAAAATCATAATAAATCATCGAGTATGTACTTAGCGTCTATATTACTAAGATTATATTAGATATAGTTTGACCTAGATTATTGATTTACTAAACAAAACTTGTCTTTTTTTTAAATTATTTTTAGAGTTTTAAGATTAACCTTAAATGGGCATAAGCACACTCCTCCACTGTCCAGACTTTTTCTTCAATTATTTTTTTACATTGTAATATAAATACAAAGACAATTAGGACTAAGCGCAACGTTGAATTCTGCCATTCAACATTCAATTCCTCAAATTCAGTGAACCACGTTTTTCCTCCGCACCGAAGCGATAAAGAGAAGTGGGTATGAAACCTACAAATTTTTACACTTACAGGCACACGTTCGTACTCATGCGCCTTGACTGGACTGACTTTATATATTAGATACATATATTCAAAGTTGTAAGCTGTATGCTATACGAAATTTGTTCATAATAATTCCTTTTCCGTAGAAAATAAATCATAAGCTACGGAAAAAGGAACTCTAAATTTCTTTTGACATTGTGTGAAGACTACTATGAGGATCTATATAAATAAATATATATATCTTGCTCCTTGCTGTATCTCGAATACATAAGTTTCATACATATTAAAGTATCCCACTCCTAGAAGTATTCCACGTATAGTAAGCAGAGAGAATCTACTACTAAGAAGCTCTGTTCATAATATCACGTCTGATTCTCGAAATATTTCGTAACGTGTACCGGAGCTAAACGCTACGCTATACTTATAATTTTTATCAGACTGAGGAGATGAATATGTAATGCAAAATATTTTGTTATTAGTTACATATGAACGCATTCCAAAAGGTGCAGGTTGAAATCCTGCTACTTTTATTTTGTTTTGTTTCTGTACTTTAGTACGATAATTTTGTGGAAAGAAAATTCGTTACTGTGAAATGTTGTTGCAGCAGGTGGTGGTATAAGACATGTTTAACAAACGCTGTCTCTTACAAGTTACACTTGTGGATTTAAATGTTATATATTTACGAGAATGGACGTGAAATTACGATGAAGCACAACTGAAAATACTCATTTGTATATACAATAAAATAAGCAAATAAATGCCGTATCATGTTGTTTCGTAGTGGACTATCTCATTTTTAACCCACCCTTTGTAGACGCAACATAACACCGCGCTGTGTTTCTTTTGTGTAATCCTACTTAAATTATATATACCACGAGATATAATTAATATATAATAAAAGTCTTGTATATAAGTTGCTTAGATCTATCACTGAGTCGGACATATGAACAACAAGAAGTTGTCTACAACTTTAGTATTACATTTTAAAGCAAAAAAAAAATCCGGCGATAACATATATAGCTTAAATTATAAAAGCTTGAAAAAGTTTCAGTAGAACAGTTTGTGGGTTTTGCTTTAAAGAAACGATTTATACTCGACCGCGCTATAAGAGTCTCGTTTACTCTAGTAGAAGCTAATTAAATATGTACGTTGCATTCTAGAAATCGGAATTTATTTCATGTTCACATTTCGAATTGCATGTCGAGGCGTGTCATGGCGCAGAGAACAAGTAAAGACAGGCTTTACTTGTTCATTACAAATATAACTGTGTTTTATGTATGTTTCTAAAAGTAACAAGTACAAAACTGAGTCCCATTACACATATTGCTTAGGTTTATTTAAGTTCGGGCTTACGAAGAAGACTTAAAATAAGGGTATATTTATTTGGAAGGGACGAGTCATAAAAATAAAACGAATTTCTACGGTACTGGATAATGAAGGATACTCCAATGCAACACTATTGTATTTGAGAACGAGAGATACAAAAACATTTTCACTGAATATTCCCTAGCTATTTTAATATTCTTAAGGAATAGGTTGAACTCGCAAGGGTAAACTGCATGCTTGTATTTCCACCAATAAATTTTCGAAGAGACTAAGCAACCAGAAAGAGTTTAAAATAATTTCACTCAGTTCTATGGAGCGGAGCGAAGTAATTACAAAATACGGAACACTTTGGTTGTGAAAATTTAAAAGTATTTTATTTTAAAGAAGTCCATTTCTCTTTCGCAGCGGAAAATTAGGAAAGAAAAATATTTTTTTAGGCAACGAATGAAATATTACGCGTAGAGGGAATTGAACCGCATCTCCTCGAAATCTACGCGGGTTTAAATTCCGTTACGTTATTATTTTTAAAAGTATTCTGAAGAAACATATTATTATTAAATACTTTACTATTTTTCAAATACTTTTTGATTGCTTACGATTGTGTGAACTCTACGATCCTGGGTGTCGTAAAATAGATAAGAAAGGGTGGTAAAATAAATAAGAAAAAATAAGAAAGAAATGATGTTCGATATCCCAAAATATGCTTGAGTTGATTCTTAAAGAACTTGTCAAAGTCGAATGAAATTCGAAAGTATTTGACGGGAAGATTTCTTTTAATTTACCAAATTCTAAAACCAATTACAACGCCAGTGACACCACGAGGATGATCCTGTATTAATTTCTGTGTTTATTAATGAAAGTTGATTTATTTAGTTTATAATATAAACAAGTTTTGTCTTAAGATGTTTGTGTTTACTTCTAAAGAGTAAATAATGACATACTATACATAAGTGATTATATGTGAGTGCGTACGTGCACGAGCGTGCGCGTTTGTATATGCGTTTGCGTGTACATGTGCATGTGCGTGTGTGTGTGCACACATTTAGTTACGAACCCTTAATGCTAATTTGTGA